>BJCO01833824.1:0-22316 GCA_018326465.1 Flaveria floridana | reverse complement strand
AAAAATATAAACAAGATTTATAAAAATTATTTTTATAATTTTTATAATTTTTCTGTAATTTTTAAAAGCCTAAAAAGCCATTAAAAAAAATAAATGAGGTTGCCCGGGGTCGAACCCGGGACCTCAAGGGTAGCCTGGAAGCGGGGAACCAGTGAACCAAGGCCGCAGCCGCAGTAAACAATGGTTCCAATTTATTTTAAACATTAACAAAAGAAACCCCCAAATTGCCATGAACCCTAATTCGATTTTGTACCAAATTGATCCCCAATTCGATTCAATTAGAGGCGATGTTCATTCCCCATGATGAAACGAGTATGTAGGTGTGTTCAATTACCAGAATTGGATTCGAATTGAAGGTGAATACCACGATGAATAGGTCGGGGCTTCTGGATGTTCGATTGATGCCCAAACGATGATTATAATCCAATTCCTTGAACAGGAAGTTTCTAATGATGCTTATGATCAAAAACCCTCTGTTAATTGCTAGTTACCAAGGCCGGAGAGTGGTGTTCTAGTAGGTTGCAGGTCGCGGGTAATGGTGGTGTTCGAATGGGTGTGATTTGTTGTGTTTCGATCAAATTGAGCTCAATGAAAGATTTTAAACGACTAAATGATTGTTAGTGCTCCTTATTTTTTTTTATTATTAAAGTTTAGTGCTCGATAATGGTCCATGTTTCTCGGCCGAAAGTAGAGTGGGTGGGTTTGGTTGTCCAGAACTCGAATTTTCAATTTACAGTGGGTCATGTGTTTGAATCACCCACATGAATGTGTCGGTAGCTTTTGATTGAGTTAAAGTCGCGTGATTTTTGGTATTGGATCTCGCCGGAGAGACGGCCGGAACAGTGGCCGGAGGTTGGGGTCGACGGGGATGGGTTGGGTTTTAAAAAAATTACACTCTTGGTCCCTGAGGTTTGAAGTGCTTATTATTTCATGTTTAAAACTTTCTTTGAAAGTTTCAAAAATGACAGAATAACCCCTGGACTTTATTATTATTATTATTATTATTATTATTATTATTATTATTATTATTAATGTTATTATTGTAATTATTGGAAGTAACATCTCTTTTGTTTAAAAAAATTAACTTTTATTTACCGAAAAATTCGAGATGTTACATCAAGTCGGGTCACGAGTCGAATATTTGAGTCATATGTTTTATCTAATTTATGCATCAAGTTTTAATTTTGAAAGAGTCTTAGTAGTTAAGTAGTGGGTGTTAGTGGTTCTATTTCATAGGAGCATAAAAGTCACAAACCCATGTTTGCATGTTTTCTTCTAGTCTATGTATATGTATGTATTGCAAGTTTTAATTTTGAAAGATTCTTAGTAGTTGAGTAGTGGGTGTCAGTAGTTATATTTCATAGGAGCATAAAAGTCACTGCCCAGCCTCCATCGTGCCCTTTTTTCGGTGTCTAGCTTCCATCTTGGTCTGCCTTCAACGAGTCAACTGGTTCAGATTAGGTGGTGGAGATTAACGGGTTTCAAGGTGCAAAAGTTTAGGATTGACGTACTTGATGGTTGATTTCAATGTTATGCTTAGTGTTTTGGCCATATAAGTAGTCCACGTCATCAAAAACTAACGGTGATAACTCTCAGTTAGTAAGGGTTCGTTGAAGGAAAATAAGCTCAAAGTTGGAAGTGTTTGTAAATATTTACTGAGTTGGAATTAATCCTCGCCAATAAATGAAAGTTGGGATTATTAAAATCTAATAACCCTTTTAAATATGTGTTTTGATTTGATCTAGGCATGGAGACTTTACAATGAAGGCATGTCCGTTGAATTAATGACCGGATCTTTACAGGCCACATGTGTCAGTCGTTCTGATACTAGTCAGTGATGATGCATTGCCCAAACCTAAGAACCTGCTTTCTTCAGCAGAGAAATCCATAGCAAAGTTCAATCTGTGTCAAGTGTTGATGAATACATGATAACACAAGTGTATGCTAGATAGCAAGCAAATCTTTATGCTACGTAGATGCTCCAATACTAGTACTTTATTCCTCTCATTTTCTATTGTTTACGATTTGTTGTTAAGGAATCATCTTGCTCATAAGGTGTTGAATCATAAAAAACGTATGGATGCTAAACATTACATGTCTTGCAAAGAAGTATTGAACGTTGATCCAGTTAATTATCTGAGCTCGCTACATACTTCCCTAAAACCCAATGAAACCAAACTCTATAATCTAGAGAGTATTTTACATAGTATGAAAGTGTACCCTCTCTGTATCAAAATGCTAGTTGTATTCGACTATAACTAGACCACAATCCTCCCACTGCTGGCCATTCTTCTTGGTGTTAGCCCAAGTGTGGAGGAGCAAGCTATTGCTTTTTTGAAGCCCCAAGATCGCTTGTTCAAAAAGGCTTTACTAAAATGACCATAACTTGGGCTAGAAGTCTCTGTTTTGGGCCTGCGACTAGTCGAAACCAGAGGTGCACACAAGAACCGGGTACCCGACCCGAACCGGTAAACCGACCCGAACCCGAACCGGTTTGGAACCTGTATTAGCCCAAACCGGTTCAAGCCCGGAAAAACCCGCCGGTTTGGGACCGGTTTGGATATTTTTGCCTGGAACCGGTTTGGAACTGGTTTTGATCCAACCCGGTTCAAGAACCCGTCCAGAAAAACCGGGTTGGAACCGGTTTTAACCGTTAGGAATTTTTTTCCAAACGGTCATATAGCCGTTGGAGGGTGTTTTTGACCGTTTTTTTAAGTTTTTTTTACCATTTTGCCCTTATATGTTAGTATAAATAGGTAGCGGGTATAATGATTTAGTCACAATACTCAAAAGCTCAAAAAAATGCTTAAAAACGTAAAACGCTCCGCTCCCTCACTTTCTACTTTCTACTCTCTTGAATTTTATAATATGGTTTCTAAAGCATCCGTTCCAACTGGTGGATCCTCAAGTGTCGCTACCGATGTAAGAATTCTACCAACAACGAGAAACCAAGAGATTTAGTGCAACTACGACTTATGCAAAATGTCGAATGGTCAAAATAAAGCTCAATGCAAGGCTTGTGGTTCGTTTTTCAAGTCGGATTCAAACTCGACTTTGAGAAACCATATGACCAAATGGTGCAAGTCTTTGAAAAGTACACCGAGTCAAGGCCAAACATCAATCGAAAACGATGGTGGTATATGGAACTTCAGCATAGATATGGTTCGAGATAAAATGGCAAAGTTTGTAATTCAAGAAGGATTACCATTCGATCACTTCGACAACCCTCGGTTAACAAGATTGATTCAAGAAACTCTTCAATCGCGCTACACTCACGTAAGTCGCACCACTCTTAGACGTGATTGTTTAAAACTTTGGAAACAAGCAAAAAATGATTTAAAGATTTTATTTGAAAATTTACAAACCGGTGTGAACTTAACTACCGACGTTTGGTCCGCCCCACACGGTTTACCGGAATCGTACCTTTACGTCACCGCCCATTGGATAGATCCAAGTACGTGGCAAATGATGAAACGTACGATTACGCTTGAATTATTTGGTTATCCGCATACCTGTGATAATCTATTTCAAATTTTAGACTTTGTAATCAAAACATATAAATTAGAAAATAAAATTTTCTCAATGTCATTTGATAACGCCTCGAACAACACATCCGCTATTGATAAATTAAAAATAAAATATAAACCGGTTTGTGACGGCGTATTTTTTCATTCAAGATGTATTGCACATATTATTAATTTAGTTATTCAAGATGGTTTTGGCGTTTCTGAAGTTGTAGATTTCAAAACGTCTTTCAAAATATGTTACGTGATGTTTTTAAAACTAGTAGAAAAAAATATGTTAATTATACAAAAATGTCTCACGATACGAATTCCATTTGTTTAGGACAAAATTGGGGTGTCCCGACTAGATGGAATTCAACTTGAAAAATGTTTAATAGTGCTTTGCGATAAAAAAACGCTTCATATTTTTCATGATGGTCTTGCGATGCGTGGTCGGGTTGTTCCGTTTCCGTTAGAGGGTTGGGAATATATTCAAGAAATAACTCAATTTTTAGAGGTTATTAAAAAAGCAACTACAAAATTGTTGGGGGTTTATTATCCGACAAGTTGTCTAACACTTAATTAAGTGTATTTAATGACACATAAATTAAGTGAATTTGAAGAAATAAACGAAATGTTTCCAGCAATGGTGGCGACGATGAAAGCAAAATTTAAAAAATATATCACCGAACTACCCCCCCGTTTTTACATGTTCCGCCGCACTAGACCCGTGCTTAAATATTTTGGGGATAGAAACTTTAATTGATGAGATAACTTATGATTTAGATTTATATGAATAAGATTCATTTTTTGTGGT
Organism: Flaveria floridana; assembly: GCA_018326465.1. Lineage (NCBI taxonomy): Eukaryota > Viridiplantae > Streptophyta > Magnoliopsida > Asterales > Asteraceae > Flaveria > Flaveria floridana. The sequence continues at coordinate 17,996 of BJCO01833824.1, read as the reverse complement.
TAATGCAAAACAACAATTTAATGATTATCTTAAAAAAAATTTAATGTTTATCTTGAAAAATATGGTATAACATCAAACACCCACCGGTTATCGACCGTGGAATCGAGTTCGTCGAGCTCAAGTAGAGACCCGATACTTAATTTATATAATATTTTAAAGAATGAAAACAATAAACGGCAGAGAGGTAACACCCCAAGTAGCGAACTCGGGAGGTATACCGGAACCGATTTTTTATCTACTATGACTCCTGAGGAATTTCTATCGTTTGATATTCTGACATGGTGGAAAGAAAAGGAATCACAATTTCCAGTCGTAGACGCTATGGCCCGTGATTTACTAACCATCCAAGCTTCCACGGTAGCTTCGGAGTCTGCATTTTCTGTTAGTGGCGGGGTTTTATCGATAAGAAGAAAAAGATTAACTCCAACGGCGGTAGAGATGTGTATTTGTTTAAAAGACCACTTAATGCGGCCGAACGAATACAAGATAAATCAAACCTTGAAGAAGAAATACCAATTAAAGAAGAAATACACAAACAAGAAGTACAAACCGAACGATCGTCACCGCTCTCCGACGAAGAACTCGCTTATGATTTGTCTCAACGCATTAAAAAAACTTGTATTCGCAACATGTATCTTTTGTTTTCTTTAGTTTAATTTTAATGTAATTTTTTATGTAATTTTTAATGTTTATTTTTCGTAACGATTTAAGTGTTCAGTTTTAAGTTTATTTTTAATTTTTATTTTTCGCAATGATTTAAGTGTTTAGTTTTACGTTTATTTTTAATGTAATTTTTAAAAAAACACCACTCAGTAAAAATATACTTTTAATTGTTTTAATTAATCTACTTTACTATTGTTTTAATTAATCTACTTTACTAATTTTTAATTAATCAACATTACTAATTTCTAATTAAATTGTATAATTTAAATAGTATTAAAATTAAAAAAATTAAAAAAATAATCGGTTTTTCCAAACCGGTTCTAGGACCCACCTGGTTGGTTTTTCCCCTCTCAAAACCGGTTCCAACCCGAACCAGTTCTTGGTCAAAAACCGGTCTCATTCTCGTTGACCTGGAACCGGTCCGGTTTGGACCCTAACCTGTTCCAAGAAAAAAAACCGGTTTGTGCACCTCTAGTCGAAATGACCGTTGGACCGAGGTGCACATTTTCACAAACGCCATAGGAAGTTTAGTTCATTGTTTTGGCGCGAAAACAACTTATTTTATAAGTTATTTTACCTTTTTTTATTTATAGATTTTATTGAACTTTATTTTTGGCCCACAGTTTGGCCCGTTTATGTTTTGTTGCTTATTCGGCTTTTGGTTTGATTTTTATATGCATGTAAGCAATGAGAGTATTTAGTTTTTGAAGTTTATACAAAAATACATTTTTCTCTCTATCACTGTGTGTTAGTGTGTGAAATCCTGATTATCGGTATTCTTTATAAATCAACGATAGTTAGAAGAGTTGTTCATGGTATTTTCGTTGAATTAACAGGTTCAATTATTATCTTTTGCTTCTGCCTATATCGGCTCATGACCTCTCTCAATTTTCTTCCCCACTTTGATCGGTTCATATTTCCATTTCGTTATTCCCTATATACGAATATGGTCGACAAAAGTGAAAGCCTAAACCAAACCCTCTCCATCCAGTCTACACTGTTACGGATATTCAAGGAAATGTTCGTGTATTAAACGGATCAAAGTTGTCCTGCTCTTTGTAGGTAAAGCATTTCTAGCTTCATTCCTACTGCTACAAGGTTTTGGACCATATTGATGACACGAACCACTGGCCTGCAATTGGCCCCAAGTAGGATACAGTCACTTGAGTAGAATACAGCCACTTCTATTCTCAATTAAAACTTATCGTCTTGGGAAACAACATGCAACATATTACGGCTTGACGAAATATGATATTTGGCTCACGAAACTATTTAATCCCTTATTGTCGCTGCTACAATACACGAACTGCCGGCAACAGCGTCCTCGAGGTAAGTACCCCTTGTTGATCCAACTATATGTTCTGAATCTCCTAATGTTATTTCCATGAAGTCCATATTTGTTGGTAATGGCCACCAAGTGTGCATTCTCAGAACGCCTAAACAATGTCCTTTATGCGCCCGGTATCGTTAAAAACCTATCCGTTGAGGATTTATTGACCCATCACAATAGTGATAGTCACCTTTAACCTCTCATCGCTCTTGTTCACGCATCAAAACTTGCTACCACTACCCTTGTTACCGATGTTTATGATTTTTGAAATGATTATCTTGACTGCTAAGGGAGTCCTATTATGTAATTTTAAAGTTATGACAAAGTTATTCCTAAAATAAAACTTTTCCATCATATTATTGTAAATTTTGCCAATCAAACGATATATTGCCGTTTTTCTTTATTAACTACCTACACTTTATTAGGATTTGATATAATTCATTATAATTTTTAGACCTCACTAATTCAGAGTAAAGTCGGTACAAGCAATACATGGTTTGGTTGATAATTTTGCTCATTATGTGTGGGTGATTCCACTTAAATTTAAATAAGAAACTGATAACTAAGCATTCTTACTTTCACACCTATATCAAAACACAATCTAGTATCCAAATAAAATTATTCCGATGCGATATGGGCGGTGAATTTGATAACACTCAATTCTAAAACCTTGCATTGGCTGATGGTATTCAGTTATGTTTCTCGTGAGATGTGAGAGGTGTGAGAGTGAAGATTGAGATTTCAGGAATAGAAGACTCTTCCGTATATATGGAAGAGGAAACCTTAAGACTTCCTCAATCTAAACATATAGCCATATAGCAAAGCCCACATCACGAGCCCACGAAAGCCCAACCGCATCAGGAGAAGCCCAGCAAAGAAAAACGCACTAAAGAAAAATAAACAACAAATAATAAGGTGCAGAACTGAACATATAAAGAAGACATAATAAGAAGAGCAAAGGAGAGCTACACCTTTTTACACCCCCCTCAGTTCTAGCACCAAATTCATTAAAGAGACCAAGCCGACTACACATATCAGCATGTTGTTGCACCAGGAGACCTTTAGTGAACACATCAGCCAGTTGTTCTGATGACTTAATACCAGAAGTACGAATAACACCAGAAGTGATTTTTTCCCGCAGAAAAAACAAGTCAATCTCGAAATGTTTTGTACGCTCATGAAACACAGGATTGGCCGCAATGGACAAGGCAGCCGTGTTATCACAAAACAATGTCACAGGCAAACAAACAGTAACCTACAGCTCACGCAGTAGATTAGTAACCCATAAGACCTCACAAGCAGCAGCACACATAGCACGATACTCTGCTTCAGCAGAGGACCGAGAAACAGTGGACTGTTGCTTGCTTTTCCAAGATATAAGACATGGTCCCATAAACAGACAAAACCCAGTTACAGACCGACGGGAATCAATACACTTACCCCAATCAGAATCTGCATAAGCAGACAACTGAACAGATGCACCCTTTGTAAATTTAAGACCCTTACCGGGGGATTGTTTTAGGTATCTAAGTAACCGCAAAGCTACTTGTAAGTGAGCTTCAGATGGTTTATGCATAAACCGACTTAGAAAATGAACAGTGTAGGAAATATCTGGTCGTGTATGTGATAAATAAATCAGTTTGCCAACTTGTTTTTGATATCCAGTTACGTTAGTAAGCAGCTTAGTATCTTGACTACACTGAGAGGAAACAACATAATTTTGCTCAATTGGGGTAGAAACTGGTTTACATCCAGTCATCCCATACTCGGCAAGAAGCTCAAGACAGTATTTCCTTTGTGATACGGAAATACCGGAGACAGACCGAATTACTTCAATACCCAAAAAATACTTCAACAGTCCCAAGTCTTTGATTAAAAACCGGGACTGAAGTAACTCTTTAATTTTAGAAATGCTATCAGCACAATTACCGGTAAGAATAATATCATCCACATACACAAGAAGAACAGTAAACACAGAATTTTGAGAAAGAATAAACATAGAGTGATCACACTTACTTTGCACAAAACCAAAACCACATAACACACTAACAAGCTTTTCATTCCATATTCGTGGAGCTTGTTTAAGGCCATATAACGATTTATTTAACTTGCACACTTCAGTTTCAGATTTCGAATTATACCCTTCGGGCAGTTGCATGTACACTTCTTCATTCAAGTCCCCGTATAAGAAAGCATTACTAATATCCAACTGAAATAAAGGCCAATCATTTTTAACATCTAGGCTAATAACACACCGAATTGTAACCATCTTAACAACAGGAGAAAATATTTCCTCAAAATCAATTCCCTCTTTTTGGCTATACCCCTTAGCAACATGTCTAGCCTCATACCTTTCTATTTCCCCCGTAGATTTGTATTTGATTTTAAACAACCATTTACAACCAATTGGTTTTCGATTAGGCGGGAGCTCAACAAGATCCCAAGTATGGTTGCGATGCAATGCTTCCATTTCTAGATTCATAGCATTTACCCAATTGGGATCTGTTGAAGCTTCCCTAAAACACCTTGGTTCGACAGTTTTGTTTAAGTTAGAGGTGAAGCAGAAATTTTCAGGGGAAAGATGTGAATAGTTCACAACCTTTTCCAAACCATATTTGACTTTCCCTTCGACTACAAAATCATTAAGTTTTTTTTGGGAATAATGAAGGCCTAGTAGAGCACCTAAGGTCTGCAGATGCACAAGGATTGTGATCTAACCCCTCAGAGGTATTGGTATGTTCATTTGCACCATGACCTTCCTCTACCCCGCCTAGACCAGTAGCTAGTTGACTGGTTTGCTGACTTTCAACCATACTATCAGTCAAACTAGTGCCTAGGTCTGGCTGCAGAGTCCAAAGGGCAGTGCTGTCATAGTTCCCTCTTTCATCATCGGGGATCTCTACATCTTCGTGATAATTGTTTTTTCCAGGAAAATCAAAAAAATTGAGGTGAGAAATTATGGATTCAGATTCGAGATTAGTTTCTTTGAAAGGAAAGATTGATTCATAAAATTTGACATCTCTAGAAAAAAACATGTGTTTTTTGTCGAGACTCCATAATTTGTATCCTTTTTTATTATTTGAATACCCCATGAAGACACATTTTTCTGCGTTACTGGCAAACTTATCAGATTTATTAAGAACAGTACAAAAACACAAACAACCAAATACACGAAGATGTTCTAAAGAGGGAACATGGCCATGGACAAGTTCATAAGGGGTTTTACCTTTTAAAATGGATGAGGGAGTCCTATTAATAAGATAGGCAGCAGTGAGAACACATTCGGACCAAAACCTAAGAGGAACATCCCCTTGGAACAATAGAGCTCTAGCCATATTAAGAAGGTGGTGATGTTTTCTTTCAGAAATACCATTTTGTTGTGGGGTATATGAACATGAAGTTTGATGAGCAATGCCATTTTTAAGGCATAAATTTTGCATTTGAGAATTAACAAATTCGGTGCCATTATCGGACCTGAACATTTTTATAGAAGCTTCAAACTGATTTTTAAATAGAGCATGGAAATTCTGAATGAGTTGAAATACCTCATCCTTTTGTTTTATGAGGAACACCCACACATCCCTTGAGTAGTCATCAACCAAGGTTAGGAAATATTTGAACCCTTCTCAGCTAGGAGTCTTATATGGACCCCATACATCCAGATGAATGAGTTCGCCTATTTTCTTTGATTGATGAGTACTTAAGGGAAATGGAACCCTATGTTGTTTGGCCTTATGGCATGTTTCACATGGGTTGGATGCATAGTTTTTTAATTTTAGCTCATTTTTAAGTGAGGTTAGAGCTTGTTTAGCAGGGTGTCCCAATCGAGAGTGCCACAGATTGAATGTATCAATATTACTGTGACACATCTTAGCAATGTTGGGATTATCAGCAAACAGATAGAGGCCAACATATTGGTTACCAGTCACCAAGGTTTTCTTTGTGAGAGAATCCTGTATATGACACGAATTTTCATCAAAGGTGACTTTTAGTTCGTTATCTCTAGCAAGCTTATGTACAGAGATCAGATTTACATGATATTCAGGGACAACTAAAGCATCTTGAAGAGTGACATGATCATTAATATTTACATTACTGATTTTAGACACATGGGCACTTGACCCATTAGGATGTTTAACTTTAATATTATAGTCAGATACATCAATTGTGTTTAATAGGTTTTTATCAGTTTTAACCATGTGTTGACTTGCCCCGGAGTCAATAATCCAACCAGATTCAATTGAGGCAGGAATCCCCCCACTTAAGCAATACCTAGGAAAGTTATTGCTATATACATTATGGTGCAGAGAGTTACTGGCAAAGTGAGAGTCTGCGGGGCCTTCACTATTTTTCTCATTTAGCAATCCAAGCAACTTTGACACTTGATCAGGAGTAAGAGAGTTAGCAATTATAGATGTGGGTGAGGAGGAGGATGGGTTAGATTTAACTCCTAAGGAGTTATTGGACTGCACTGTTCGTTGACCCATACCTCCTCTAGTTTTGTACCCAGGTGGGTAGCCCATAATTTCAAAGCATTTTTCAACAACGTGTCCCAACTTATTACAGTGAGTACACTTCAGATTGGGATTAGGTCCTCTGAAATTTTTACGTTTACTTTCAAGATTCTGATTTAATTTTTCAATAGACTGTGAAGGTTTTGATACGAAGGCAACAGACTCTGACTTAACAGATGTAGTGGAAGAATTCCTGTGGGATTCTTCCCTTGATATAATAGAAAATGCTTCTTTTATTGAAGGAAGAGGGTCCCTTAGTAATAGGTTTGTTCTTAGCGGTCGGTAAACACTGTCAAGTCCCATAAGGAATTGCATTAATTTTATAAAGTGATTAAAGTCATTAAAGGAATTGGCAGCTTTACATGTATAAGAAGGGAGTTGTAGCATTTGGTCTAACTGTTTCCACATGATATTTAGTTAGTTTATGATAGTATTCGGACACAGGGCATCCATTTTATGTTGTACTGTTTATTTTTTGATGTAGACCAAATACTACAGATCCATCGATTTTATCATAGGTTTCTTTTAAGTCATTCCAAATTTCTGAGGCCAATTTGGAGTAAACTTGACCCATGTATAACTCTTCAGAAATAGAGTTTAAGATCCAACTAATGACAACCGAGTTACACCTATCCCACTGTTTTGACAAAATTTGATTACCAGAGTTTTTTGTACGTGACCCATCAATAAACCCGTATTTATTTTTAACTTCCAAAACCAGTTTCATAGCATTTGCCCAGACGGTATAGTTTTCTAAGCCTTTAAGTTTTATGGTAACAATGGTTAGGTTACTGGTGTCACTTGGATGCAAGAACAATGGGTCACTGGCATCCAGTTTACTTATGAGAGTTTCATTATTAACCGGTTCCGTATTAACAATATCAGATTCAGCCATTTAGATCAGAACATGTACTAAATGATGTCACACAAGCATGCGCACAAAGAAACACCAGAGGTCAGCGCCAGGTTTTCACACCAATTGATTGGTAGATCAAGGATTAGCCCCTGATATTGAATGCAAAACACAACAAGAATAGAGAAACCACGCAGTGATACACAATGATGCCCTCTAGGGCGTAACAAGGAAAATAATACCAGTACTCCTAACCCGATCAACCAGACAGCCTAGAGACTATAACAACAAAACAAGAGATAGGGAGAAAATCCTCATAGTGGGTTCACCCAAGAACCGGGCAAACCAAGAATAACCAGTGATTTGTGACCTTCGAGGGTCACAGATAACGACGAAGAATTCCAGCGATGCTCAGCGCTTTGGCGCAATTTCTTCTAACCGCAGGTCTCCAGAGACTCTCCAATATTGGAGCGGTAAGATAGATCTTGATTTGGGCTACGGTTTTGAGTATTCTACGATTGACGTCAATGGAGTCTTCACACCGGTGCAATAGAGCGGAAGCGCACGAAATCAGAGACAACACTCTGATACCATGTCAAAGAACATGAATCAGATAGCAACAACAACAATACAAACTAATATTTCAGCAGATCCAAATCTTTACAAACTCTCACTAAAGAAGAACATCACAATGATGAACTACAACTACTATCCTGTTTACAAGAACTCGAGTCATCAATATGATGAAACCCTAGAATAGTACAAAGAAGACGAATGCTAGAAAGCGTGAGATGTGAGAGGCGTGAGAGTGAAGATTGAGATTTCAGGAATAGAAGACTCTTCCGTATATATGGAATAGGAAACCCTAAGACTTCCTTAATCTGAACATATAGCCGTACACCAAAGCCCACATCACGAGCCCACGAAAGCCCAACCGCATCAGGAGAAGCCCAGCAAAGAAAAACACACTAAAGAAAAATAAACAACAAATAATAAGGTGCAGAACTGAACATATAAAGAAGACATAATAAGAAGAGCAAAGGAGAGCTACACCTTTTTACACCCCGCAAACCTCCCAACAAATTGGTATAGCCTAACATATGATACATCAGCCAAACAAGCTAATGCTTTTGCTATCGGTTCATACTTCTCTACCTCTAACCTTTGGGTCAAAGCGCTACACACGTCACCATAACTTCACAACATTATCCCATCCATGTTGGTGTTGCCGTAACAAAAGCAATTTGAAAGCATGGAACATGGTGAATGTACGCGTCTTTTCTAACACTTCATATTAGAGATATATTAGAGATATAAGTTCATTATTATTTATGTCCTTTATTCATGCATATCTTGTATTTGTATTATGTATATCTCCTTATCTCTTCCATATTTAATGGTGGCATATCCCTTTGTATCTTTGCCCTATATATAGGACCTTTGGTTATCAATAATTATCATTGATTCTATTAATACAATAAACACTTTTATGGTATCTGAGCCTTTATTCAAAAACCATTGCCGATAATAGAAGAGATGACCGAAGGGAAGAAGGTGGAGTCTACTTCCGGCGACGTCAAGGCTATGGCCTTGAATCCCGCTTACGTGTCCAATATTCAAACCAAAATACGTGTCCAAGATGGATTCAAAGTTACCTATTTGTCATGGAAAAATGTTTTCAAACTTCATATAACTGCATACAAAGTGTTAGATCACATCGATGAGTCCAAGCCACCCGAAGAGAGTAACGAGAATTATGAACAATGGAAAGAGACTAACGCTATGGTTCTACAATGAATTTATAGCACCATGTCCGATGATCTTCTCGTTCGTGTCTTGGAAAATAATGTCACGGCACAATCAGCATGAGAAGATTCAAAAGTTTTTTCTTAGCAACAAATCTTCGAGGGCAACGGCTCTTAAAAACGAGTTTTGCAATCTAACTTTAGGTGCCTGATAATCCATGGATGACTATTGTCAATGCCTAAAAGATCTTGCAGATCATCTTGGAGATGTTGATAACTCGGTCTCTAACTCACGACTCGTCTCGCAACTTGTACGAGGCCTACCTTCTGAGTTCGACACTGTAGCAAGTTTCATAAACCAATGTGCTACAACCTGGGATACCACATGCAGCATGTTGCAACTTGAACTACACCACCAAACACCATGCAAACAACAGTCTCATATGGTTCTTGCTACACCCGGACTCGGGCCACAACTGCCAGCTGACTTAAATCCCCGACCTCCATTCATGCAAACATATCAACCCAGTTCTTGGGGACGAGGACAGGGTCGCGGTTCGAACCAACGAGGCCATGGCAGAAGTCAAAATTCCTATAACTATCAATCATGGACGCCTCAATTGTTGGACCACCTCAATGGCAGCATCCCTGGATGCCGCCCCCAATCCCCTACTCGACGGTCCCACCCGCATAGAAGCCCAATCCTACCAACTCAACAGTATTTTATATTCACCCACCATTATTAGACACTTACTTTCCGTATGAAAATTCACCATAGATAATAATACATCCGTTGAGTTTGACCCTTATGTTTTTTTTAAAAAGGACCTCAAGAGTGGAGCAATTCTGTCCCGCCGTAATAGTACGGACGATCTTCACCCGTTCAACCCATCAACTCAATCCATTTTCATCTCATCAAGCGATCAATGGCACAACCGACTTGGACATTCTGGATAGTCATTAATGAATTTACTTCGTTCTCGTTTTTCAATTCCTTGTCATAAAACTACAGTTTCAACTTTATGTCATTCATCTCAAGTATTTAAACATAAATGTTTGTGTTTTTATGATTCTCATTCTATAATATATGCCCCATTTATTTTAATTCATTGTGATCTATGGACATCCCCAATTTTAAGCAAATCCGGGTACAAATACTATATGGTATTAATTGATAATTACACTCACTATGTATGGATTTACCGACTAAAGTTCAAATCGGAGACATTCACTAATTTTTTAAAATTTTACCACCTAATTCATACCCAATTTAACCGGAAAATCAAAACTCTTCGATGTGATTTAGGAGGAGAATTTCATAATCATGATTTCAAATCCTTTGCTCAAACAAACGGTTTAGTCTTTTGGTTTTCTTTCCCACAAACCTCACAACAAAACGATCATGCCAGGTGAATGATTTGACGTCTAAATGACATAGTTCGCACACTCCTAAACCAACGTCTTAATTTTTCAACTCCCACTTTTACCTTCTATCTTTGACACCCAACATGTGACCATCTTTGTGCATTTGGATGTGCTTGTTATCCCAACACCTCTGCCACTCAACCTCACAAACTTCATCCTTGCTCCACCCGATGCATCTTCCTCAGCTATCCTGAAAATTTTCAGGCTACCGTTGTCTCGACCCAAACACCGGCAAAGTCATCCTATCTCGTCATGTCGTCTTTGACTAACATGCATTTCCTTATCAACTTTCTACATCATCCTATTCCTACTCCTTTCTTGAGGATCCTTCACTAATGACTCCACATCTTTCACCCATCATTCAACTCCATTACACCTTCCTCCTCGCCACACATTCCACCAGCCACGCCACCCACCACATCCACCCCCCTTCGCCAAACCCTAACAACCAACAACAACCAATCACACCACCCGATAACCCGTACCCACCCGATAACCTATCACCAACCTTACCTATGACCACCACCCACCCTAATCCAACTACAACAGTTTCGCCACCTTCCAACCAACCCCAACCGACGACTCCAACCACCCACACCATCTCCCTTCCACCATCCATATTCATGCACCCAATGACTACCCGAGCACGTGATGGTATCACCAAACCACTCACTTGCCTTAACCTATACACCATGGTAACACCTGCCATCTCACCCATCCCAATATCATACACACATGCCTTATCGGATCCAAATTGGGAAAGTGCCATGGAAAACGAATTTATTGCTCTACAGGAGAACGAACATGGGATCTGGTTCCCAAACCTCATGACCATCCTGTCATCCATTGCATATGGATCTTTCGACATAAGTTTAAACCGGATGGGTCTTTAGATTGCTACAAGGCATAGTTGGTTGTTAATGGAAATTCAAAAACGGTGGGAATCGATTGCCATGATACATTTAGTCCAGTAGTCAAACCGACCACCATACACACTGTGTTAAGCTTGGCCGTCTCCCGTACATGGCCTATTCACAAGTTAGACGTAAAGAATGCATTCCTTTATGGCGATCTTCACGAGACAATCTATATGCATCAACCACCGGGATTCGTAGATCAACAGGCATCGGCTCTTGTATGTCGACTCAAGAAGTCCCTTTACGGCCTTAAACAAGCACCTAGAGCTTGGTACCACCTGTTCTCCACATTCATTCATTCATAAGGTTTTCAAAGTAGCAAGAGTGATTAGTCATTATTTACATATTCCCATGGGAATACACATGCGTGTTTGTTACTCTATGTTGATGATATGAGTATCACCGCTTCCGACAAGACTTTTTTGCAACTTATTATTCACACTCTTTCTCAAGAGTTTGCCATGATCGACCTTGGAGCATTACATCACTTTCTTGGTATCATGGTTACCCGAGATAAGGACGGTCTATTTCTATCTCCAAAGAGCTGTGCCCGAGACAACTTAAAGCGTGCCAACATGAGCACTTGCAAGCCATGCGCCATGCGCTACCCCCGTGGATACGTCCACTAAACTAAGTGCCACCGCCAGTAAGTTCTTTCCTGATGGTTCGTTATATCTTACCCTTGCTGGAGCTTTACAATATCTTATCTTCACGAGATTGGACATCACGTATGCAGTTCAGTAGGTATGCCTTTTTATGCACGCCCCCCGAAAGCCGTATTTTCAATTCATGAAATGGTTTTTTCGTTATCTTGTCGGGATACTTAATTATGGGCTACAAATTATTCGATCAACATCCATGTCTCTCACAACATATTCAGACGCTGACTGGGTCAGTGCCTTGATTCACGACGATCAACATCCGGCTATTGTGTGTGTTTAGGACACAATCTCGTATCATGGTCATCTAAACGCCAACCGACTGTCTCTCACTCCAGTACTAAGGCTGAATACAGGGGGGTTGCAAATGCGATTGCCGAGGCCACGTGGTTACGAAATCTTTTATTTGAGTTTAACGCTCTAATTCACAGGGCTACCATAGTTTATTGTGACAATGTATATGCCATTTACTTGTCACAAAATCTTGTTCAACACCAACAGACTAAGCACGTTGAAACATTTTGGCGTAAATTTTGTTTGGAAACAAGTCTGTTGGAGCGTTTACTACGTGTTTATTTTTATATACCTTTTGAGTTGGTCAACATTTTGGCGTAAATTTTATTTGGAAATAAGTCGATTCAAATAAAATATGTTTTAATCGACGAGTATAAATTCAAGTTTGCCTACGTTTAACGTTAATTTAGTTAAGAAACGAGTCGGTGTGAGTATAGTCTATACTTTGTCAGGTCAGAGATGGCGCCACTGCAAAAGCTTGCTCTTATGTATGTTTTGAATAAGTATACGTATCAACTTATATTTTTGTTTGGAAATAAGTGAGGTCAATAAAATATGTTTTTGTTCGATGGTAAAATTCAACTTATTGTCTATACTTTATCAGTCGCGTATGACGGCGCCGCCGTAACGCGCGGTAGGTATGATAACTAGTTTTACAATACAAAAGAGAACTATAGAGAGAAAAATGATTAATTTATTTGGTTACCATACAATATAATGTATACATGTATACATCGTATATTACTATTACTTTAAAAATCAAAACGGAAGCATGTTATGCATTGAGTACAACATCTTAATGCATGACTTTTGAATGGTAAAAATTATAAATCTCGAGCCTTATTATTCAAATATTCTAAAGTTTCATTTTTAACCCTAGAAACTTACTTATATTTTTTGCTTTTTACCTACTCATATTTTTGTTTTTTTTGTTTTTTTTGGTTTTCACTTATAACTGTTAAAATTTAATGTTTATAAAACTGTTCATTTACCGTCACGATGTGCTTATTTTTTATTTGTGTTTGGAGGTGAACTTCATTTAGAATGGAGTTGTGCGTCATACGTGTTTTTACAACTTTTTTTGAACGGCTAAAATCTTGGGTGTAAACCTACTCTTTCGGGGCTATGTCCAAGGTCGACTACTCGACCGTCCACAAGACCCAGCCCCCCCCCCCAATGCGCAAGAAACCCGTGGAATGGGTAAACCTTCGCCCCCTGTTAGGTTCGAACCCAAGATAAATCCTAGATTCGTACCCTCACCCAGATGTCCCTCCAACTGGCACTAGTGGAATTCGAACCCAGCACCTCAACTTTGGGAGGACAGACTCTTAACCACCGGACCAAGTTTACAATTAACCACTAAAATTTTTCACTCTCAACGTTAGTCCTCTATACTTTTTGTTTATAACAAAAAATTTTGATTTACGGTATACATTTTGAGAGGTAACATATTGGAACGTGTATGATTCAATGTTTTTATGCTTATTTTTTCCGTTAACATCTTTGTCGCAACGTGCGGGTCGTAGATCGACTTAGTTATTATTTCTTAATGTTTTACGTTTCACGTGCGTGATTTTTTAACTTTACTTTCCGTTTGGTTTTACTTTTTCGTTTTTATTTCTTTTTTAATACATATTTTTTCGATGTTGGTGGTTACTAACAATGATGTGACATTGGTGATACTTGACACGATTTAAGCCCCCGTCCCAATGCGGAGATAATTGTAACCTAGTTGTAGAGTACGATGGCAAGTCAGTTGTGAGCTTCAAACAGTCTAAAAGGTCAGGTGCATCTCGAAATGATTATTCAATGGGTTCAATAGATTATTAGAGATCTTCTAATAATAAGCTGATGCCTCCACGTCATCCAGTTGTGGGTCCCCTCTGAATCCGCCTCTGTTGATTCAAAGCTGCTACTAGGAGGTAATGCCTACCTTCATTTTAGACAATAGGCATGGTTTTTTTATATGTTCTATTTATTTATTTATTTATTTTTTGTATTATGATTGTCTCTTTGAATTTCAGACTACTTTATATATATTCATCCAACCTTAAAGTCTATGAGCCTAAAATAAATTGAATAATTTTAAAACACCTTGACACTAACGTCTAGAACAATTCAAACACGGTTTAGCCCACGGTCAAGAATGATATTTTATAGCAATTCAAATTGTCAATGGTCACATTATCATAATATTGATGATAACAACTTTTACAGCTAATATCTGTATAAACTTTTTCCGGTTTCTTTTCAATATTCAAAACTAATGTCTTTTTATTTTATACGTGTATTATATGTTAATTAATTACATATTAATTAATTAATAAAAAAACTAATACAACTAATACATGCATATAATATCTATATAAACTATCAATATTTAGATTAATTAAAAGAAAATTGAATCTTGTTAACCCAAACTATTAACTATTGACTTGTATAGATCCCAACTAACAATTTAACCGATATGAATCCTAACTTTTGATTGTGTTAATAATAACATTCTTAGTCTAACTGTTTATTAACTACTAGCTTTAGTAAACTCATGTAATACACGAGTTGTATAAATAAAATAACTACATATAATAAAAACTTATTATTTAAAGATGATATTCTAAAATAATATTTAATTAAGACCTTCATTATTATAAACAAGATGACAATTATTTTTTAAAACAAACGTTTTTAAAAAAATATTATTTTTAAAAACTTTCTAATTATAATTTTTAATTATAATTATTTTTTGTTTATAAAAGTTTTTATTTTAAAGTACCAATTGTAAATTATTTTATTTTTCTAATGTTTTAGAAGAAAATATTATTTTATAAAAAAATACATATTTAGAAATAACATTAATAATATTATTTCTTTCTTAATTTATAAAAAATATATTTAGTTTTAAAATAAATAAAAGAATATTATTAGTAATTAATGTGAGCATTAAATAGCAGAGAGAAGCGAAAAAATTTTATAATAATGTATATGATGTTGGTAAGTGTCAATTCTAGTTACTATTGGTTTTTGATAATGAATCATATGATGAGACTTGTGACGTGACGCATAACATGTTTATAATTAAAAATATAAATAGATTACTCAATTATTTTTATAAAAGATTATATTTTAAGTTTTTTTAGCGTAATATTTTTGTTGCCGGTGGAGTAGTTTGGATACCAAAATACACAAAATTGAGTGATATATAAATAATATTTATTGTAATTATGTAATAAGTAATGTTGCATGCCACGTCACCAACGAAACGGAGTTAACGAGTGGGATTAATATTGCTCAAGTTTTTAGTTGAGATTAATATTGGCTAATAGTCAATAATTTAGATTATTAAAATTTAATTTTTCTAATTTAATAGATTTCAACAGTTTGAAACTAATTCATAATTTATAAATTTCATTCCACAAATCATTCCACAAATAATATTAACAAAACAAAAAAAAGCTTCTTGTGAAAATTTTCTTTTATTTTTATTTTTCTTTTTCTAGAACGTCAATTCACACGTTCATCTAACCTACTTTTTTTACACCAAAAACTAATTTACATTAACCCGTCAACCTTTGACTTTTCTAGAAGCTTCACTAATCTAATTACAAATGTCTTTATGTATTGGGTCCTAATAAAGAGACACCCCAGATGATAAATCGACACCCAACTATACGCCACGTATGGGTTCATACGCGGCTCATGCCCGACGTATAGGTCTCGACCATTAATGCACAATTAATTCCTGACATTCAACGTCACATCATTGGTTTTATACGAGGCGTATAAGTCCATACGCCACGTATAGGGTTGTGGCGTATACGACAAATGGGTAGGGTCCATGACTGCTCCACCGACATGTATACACGGCGTATGGGTCCATACGCCGCGTATAGCTATCGGTGCAGCAGTCGCGGACCTACCCACTTGTCATATATGCAACAGCGTATACGTGGCGTATGGACCTATACGCCCCGTATGGGTCCATTTTCATTTTGTATATAAAAGCAGGCAATGCGAACGCATTCGCTCGTCTAAAAAACATAAAGGTTCGAAATCTCAAATTCATTTGTTCGTGAGTGATGGTTCGATTTAAGATCGCAAGAAATTTGGGTTATGTGGTTCAACATTTTCTTCTCGCAAATAATTTACTCAGTAATATTATATATTCTTACTTCAGTAAGTATTTACATACATATATACATATATCTAAATTGGATACTTAAGAATCGTTTCAACTGACTCGGGTTCAATCGGTGTTAGTCGGTTACGGTTAAGCTGAATAATTTTCAAGATTTTTATCATAACCGACTAATACCGTGGAACCCGAGTTAGTTGAAATGATTATTAAGTAATCAAGACATTTAAGTTTATGTAAGTATGTATATAAATAAAGTAAGAGTTATAGTTTACCTAAATTATTTTGAAGAAATAGTTCACTCACGTAACCCTATTTTCTTTCTAAGTCATGCGCGTAAACAGTGCTCATATGCCTGAACAAAGGTCATGCGCCTGAACAAAGGTCATGCGCCTGAACAATGGTCATGCGCCTGAACAAAGGTCATGCGCCCAAGATTTAGGCGCATAACCACTATACGTGGGCGTATGGACCATACGCCACATATAGTGTTCATGCGCCTAAGTCTTGGGCACATGAGCACTATACGTGGCGTATGGGTCCATATGCTTCGTATAGTTGTCATGCGCCTAAGATAAGAAGTGAAAAGAAAGTCAGTGAAACACCAATGCAAGTTTTAGAAAACCTTTTATCTTCTAAAGGGTATGTTTATTAAACCCGAGAAGATCCCGATACAAATATCGTAGAAGATATATTTTTTTGTCATCCTAAATCATATGACATTTGGCGTGCATTCCCGCACATGCTGATGATAGACGCTATATATAAAACAAACATGAACAAACTTCCATTTGTTCAAATTGTTGGTGTGACCTCCACACACAAGACATTTGTGTTGCTCATGCGTTTTGTGACAACCCGAAATTTTGGGTTAGACAATGATCAAGGTTATCACTTAATATATATATTATAGTGCCTTACATATATATACATGAGTAAATTATATGAATGTATGTTATGCATGTATATATTATTTACGTGTGCATGCATGAATATATATATAAAAACCATTACCATGTATATATATGTAAGGCCCCGCTCACCGGGCACCTTACTGTTGGTCCTTCATCGCACATACAACGTACATAATGTATATAATCAGAAAATAACGCAGCGGAATTGATAAAATATATACATTCTCATTCATTCATAAAAGTCATTACATCATTGACACGATTACAAAATACAACTTTCTTTACATTACCTAACTTTACTATGATTGCTGCTGAAGCATATGAAACCTTTGATTACGTAAGTAATCTCGTTTATATGAATCCTCAGCAAGCATAGGGTCATACAGCGACCTCTATAGAAAGAAAGTAATAAAAAGAAAATATATTCTTCTTTATAAAGAAGATATTAAGTTCAAAAAATATATAAAGAAGATTCCTTAAGTAATCCCGTTTATGGGAATCCTCAAGGAATCTCATAATGGCAGGCAACGTGATCTGTTGCGTGCATCAT
>BJCO01833800.1:4222-21399 GCA_018326465.1 Flaveria floridana | reverse complement strand
GTAAAGCTCATTGTCATGTGATTTTGCTTACTTATAACTGTAATCACGGTATTCCGCAAAACTATTATGCAGCATCAATTTACTTACTATTTAAACCTGCGAGCTCACCAACAATTTTATTGACCATTTTGAGCATATCTTTTCAGGTGACAATGCTAATTGAAGATCTAGGTGTGCTGCCTTAGTGGAGACCCTAGGATGCATTTTTAGACTATACAATAGTTGACAAACATTATTTTGAAACATTGTTGGTCTGATTACATACAATTATTCTTTTGGATACTTGTTCCCGGGTTGTGGGAATTACATTACAATGATACTATTTTTGGTTATGTGATTCAATTACAAGTTTATGCTTATGGCTATGTTGTCGTGAATACTAACTAAAGACGACACAAGTCTCCTTTGTGTCGCTTGTCGTCATGACACGCTTATCATCCATTACATATATTGCATCTCTATTGTTACAATGTGTTATGACGATCCCGTCTCGTTACATCCCCGTGTTTCCGCTCTCAGCGGGTGTGTGACAGACTAGTATTAGAGCCACTGCTTATAGATAATTAGGCAATTCACTTGACCTAGACTATAACCTAGGAACCTTCATGTAGAATGCATGCTAGGATTGGCTTGCATCTGATATTACATGTATGTTCCTCTATACTTGTTCTTTATCTCTATGTCTTGTTATCTGACCATCCTGAGGAAAGCACTATTACTTTTACTCTTTCCACACGGGATGCCTTCTACTGGGATCTTCCGTCCCTATGCACGCCGCATTATACTAATAGGTTTGGATACCCAACCTGAAGGGATCTTAACAGATCACGCAAAGCATTGATCTCGGATATTGAGTCTGACCCCGAGATAATTATGCCTGAGGTCCTGAGAGAAGAAGGGACAGGCAACTTTTGTTCGACCCATTAAGATTATGTGCTTGGAATCTATTTGTTATGACGGACTACTATTGGGATACTATTGACCATGGGCATGAGAACTTAAACGATCTGTGTATGATGAATGGCGTCAACACTGTGATGTTAACTTGGGTAGGTGAAGCTGAGGGGGACCATGCAAGGCAAATTACCACTACGGGTGCACACGTAATTGCAATTTGCAGTGCATGTGAAGCCTGGCTAATCTTACCATGAGGTAACGATCATGGTAGTACAAGCCTTCCATACTATACCTTAGGACACTAGAATCATAATTCTAGTAAGACCTTGTAAATGATGATAAAACATTCATAACCTCTACTATTACATAAGTCCTGTTCTACTTGGAGCCTTCACGGGACTTCAATTATGATAATAGTCTTATTCTCTATGAAACATTACTACGCCTAGCATTTCAGTAACTATGGAAATGACTAAATGCTTAGAATGAAAGTGGTCTTCAAAGAAATGTAGAAGAGTGATGATACTCCCTACACATACATTACATTGTTCATTGGGATGATGTTAAGAAAAATCGGATGTCATGTAACCGGTTCAAGCATCGTTCTTGGTATATCATGGATGTGGTGGGAACGCTGCGGGGAACCCTATATATAAGCATCATCGATATACCAAGAATGTGTTTGACCTGGGCTACGTGATGATCTTGATTGACTGGAGCATGAAATGTTGGAACTTGATGAGTGGGATTAAATGTGTATCTTAAAGTGACTAAAGTTTACATGTTTACTCCTTTTATGATTAGAAGATGCCGCCTCGAAGAGTCACCCGCAGTACAAATTACGAAGGTGAGACCCCACGTGGCAGAGGTAGAGGTAGGCCACCAAGAACAGGTGGTGGTCCCGCCGACAATAATCAGGGGACTGAAAACCCCGATATAGCTGCCATGATTGCTCAACAGCTAGCCGCACTGATTCCTACGATAGTGACCCAAGTGAGCGACACTCTTCTAAATCATAACCTTCACGGGATAATGATACTAACAATGAGCATAACCAAGGAACAGGGGAAGATACTGAGAATGGTGGAATAGCTGGTAATGAAACTTGGGTTGTTAATACAAGACGGGCATGTTCATACAAGGAGTTTGTGGCATGTAAAAAGAAGGAATTTAATGGGAAAGGTGGAGCGATAGCTCTAACAAGGTGGCTTGAGAAGATGGAGGCAGTGATCAATATCAGCGAGTGCCTCGACAACCAGAAAATTAAGTATGCCACGTGTTCACTATAGGGCAAGGCACTAACTTGGTGGAACACACAGATTCATGCGAGGGGAAGAGAATCAGCAATGCAGATGACTTGGGATGAGTTTAAAGCATTAATCACCAAAGAATATTGTCCACTCAATGAGATGCAGAAGCTGGAACAGGAGTTCTGGAATCATGCTATGGTAGGAGCTGGGCACGCAGCTTACACTGATCGTTTTCACAAGTTGGCAAGACTAGTTCCACATCTGGTCACTCTGGAATCCAAGAGGATCGAAAGGTACATCTAGGGACTTGTGCCTCAAATCCAGGAAATGGTAACAGTAGCAGCCCCTCCTACTATTCAGAGTGCAATTCTAAAGGCTGGTACATTAACATATGAGATGGTGAGAACTGGGGTTCTGTGGAAAGGAGCTGAGAAGAGGAAGGATGTTGGAGAAGCGAGCAGGCGGAGTATCGGGAAATTTGACAAACGGGCCAAGACAACTAGGAATTTTGTGGCCGTGACAAAAGGCAAGAAGGAATACGTCGGGCCGCACCCCAAATGTGATGGGTGTAATTTCCATCATCCCCCAGCAATGCAGTGTCGGGTGTGTGTGATCTGTAGACGCCCGGGGCATCTAGCAAAAGACAATAGAGTAGCGCCGAATCTGGTTGCGCCCGTTAATGTGGTTAACCCTGCAGGGAATGCTAGGGTTTGCTATGAGTGTGGAAGCCCGGGTCACTACCGGAATATGTGCCCCACACTGAATCGAGCGCCGGGTCAGCAAGGAAACAACCAACCACAAGGTATGGCCATAGCTGGTAATCAAGGCCAAGGAAATCAAGGAAATGCTGCCAGAGGATGTGCGTTCGTAATCGGAGCAAATGACGCCCGTCAGGACCTGAATGTCGTTACGGGTACGTACTTGCTCAATCACCACTTCGCATCTATATTGTTTGATACTGGAGCAGACAATAGTTTTATATCCTCTAAATTTGTTCACATTCTTGACTTGAACCCTAGTAGGCTAGAAAGTAGCTACTCCGTAGAAATGGCCAACGGTAGAATCGTACAGGCTGACGAGATTATTAGAAAGTGCTCGATGATATTGGAGAACCATGCCTTCGATATAGACTTAATACCTTTTGAGCTGGGAAGTTTCGATGTGATTGTGGGAATGGATTGGTTGTCGAAACACGGAGCTGAGATTGTCTGTCGAGAAAAAGTAGTACGAATCCCCATGTCAGACGGGGAGGTACTCAGGATTCAAGGAGAATGATCGGGGAGAACCCTAAAGCTTATCTCTTGCATGAAGACACGTGGATGTTTACGAAAGCAGTGTTACACATTTCTAGCTCATGTAGTGGAAAAGAAAGAAGAGGACAACAAGTTGGTAGATATTCTCCTAGTACGAGACTACCCGGATGTATTCCCTGATGACTTGTCGGGTTTTCCTTCTCCACGACAGGTGGAATTTCATATAGAGTTGGTTCCTGGAGCTACGTCGGTAGCAAAGGCGCCGTATCGGTTAGCACCATCAGAAATGCAAGAGTTATCTAGTCAATTACAGGAACTGCTGGAGAAGGGTTTTATCCATCCGAGTCACTCACCATGGGGTGCACCGGTATGATTTGTCAAAAAGAAAGATGGGTCATTCCGTATGTGGATAGATTACCGTGAGCTGAACAAAATGTCCGTGAAGAATTGATATCCTATTCCTAGAATCGATGATTTGTTCAATCAGTTGCAAGGAGGCTCGTATTTCTCCAAGATCGACCTTCATTCGGGATACCATCAACTATGGGTTTTCGAGGATGACATACCGAAAACAGCATTTAGAACGCGGTATGGGCACTATGAGTTCTTAGTCATGCCATTCGGACTGACTAATGCACCAGCCGTGTTCATGGATCTGATGAATCGAGTGTGCAAACCTTATTTGGATAAGTTCGTGATCGTATTCATCGATGACATACTTATCTACTCCCGATCGAAAGAGGACCATGAGGAACACCTTCGGGCAATACTAAGTCTATTAGAAGAAGAGAAACTTTTCACTAAGTTCTCGAAGTGCGAATTTTAGCTTCGAGAAGTGAAATTTTTGGGACACGTGGTGAACGAAAATGGGATCCACGTAGATCCCGGAAAGATTGAGCAGTGAAGAAATGGGATGCACCCCAGACACCTTCAGAAATACGGCAATTCTTATGATTGGCCAGATACTATCGACGTTTCATCGAGAATTTTTCAAAGTTACCTCAGCCATCGACACTGCTGACTCAGAAAGACAAGAAGTTTGATTGGGGACATGCACATGACCAAGCGTTCGAAACACTAAATGAAAAGTTGTGCAATTCACTGATATTGTCCCTCCCAGACGAAACTGATGATTTTGTGGTGTACTGTGATGCTTCACATCAAGGATTGGGTTGTGTGCTAATGCAGAACAATAAGGTGATTGCCTACCCCTCATGACAACTTAAGGTGCATGAGAAGAACTATACGACTCATGACCTGGATTTGGGCGCTATGGTTTTTGCACTTAAAATATGGAGGCATTACTTGTATGGAACCAAATGCATCATTTACTCGGATCATAAGAGCCTCCAACATATCCTTGATCAGAAGGAACTTAACATGCGTCAGCGACGTTGGGTAGAGCTATTTAGTGACAACGACTGTGAAATCCGGTATCATCCGGGGAAAGCAAACGTGGTGGCTGATGCCTTAAGCCACAAAGAACGTGTGAAACCGCTACGTGCTCGAGCATTAGGATTGACTATTCAAACGAGCCTGAAAGCTCAGATCCTAACAGCACAAGGTGAAGCGCTGAAAGAAGAGAATGTTACGGGGGAAGAATTTCGAGGTCTGGATAAGCAAATGTGTTGCAAGGAAGACGGCTTATAGTATTTTGTGGATCAGATATGGATACCCTAATGGGGAGACGTACGTACTTTGGTTATGGACGAAGCACATAAGTCAAGGTATTCTGTTCACCCTGTTGCAGACAAGATGTACCACGATCTCAAAGATTTGTATTGCTGGCCAGGCATGAAGAAAGACATTGCTATGTATGTAAGCCAATGCTTGACGTGCTAGAAAGTGAAAGCTAAACATCAGAAACCATCAGGATTATTACAGCAACCGGAAATTCCTGAATGGAAATGGGAAAACATAGCCATGGATTTTATTACCAAACTTCCTAGAACGAGTAGTGGGCACGACTCGATATGGGTTATAGTGGATCGTATGATGAAGTCCACTCATTTCTTACCAATCCGAGAGGATTACAAGATGGACAAGTTAGCAAGATTGTACATAACGGAGGTCGTGGCAAGGCACGGAGTGCCGGTGTCGATCATATCCGACCGTGACAGCTGATTTACTTCACGATTTTGGGAGACACTGCAGAAAGCGATGGGCACTCGATTAGATATGAGCACCGCCTATCATCCACAAACAGATGGTCAAAGCGAACGAATGATACAAACGTTGGAAGACATGCTCAGGGCTTGTGTAATATATTTTGGTGGTAGCTGGGACACTCATTTACTACTAATTGAGTTCTCTTACAACAACAGCTACCATACGAGCATTGGATGCGCTCCATTTGAAGCACTATATGGGAGGAAATGTAGATCTCCAGTTTGTTGGGCAGAGATGGGTGAAAGCCTGTTGACAGGCCCAGAGATCATTTAGGAAACAACAGACAAGATCTTCCAGATCAAAGATAGACTAAAAGCAGCCAGAGATCGCCAAAAGAGATACGCCGACAACCGTCGGAAACCTCTGGAATTCAATGTGGGGGATTGCGTTTTACTTAAGGTCTCTCCCTGGAAAGGGATTGTACGATTTGGAAAGAAAGAGAAGTTAGCACCGAGATACGTAGGACCATTCGAAATCACGGAAAGAATCGGTCCAGTGGCATATCGACTAAAGTTGCCACCAGAACTCAGTGGTGTACATGATACATTTCACGTATCAAACCTCAAAAAGTGCCTGGTGGATGAAACTCTTCATGTACCAATTGAGAAAATCAAGATCGATGAAAAGATTCATTTCATCAAAGAACCTATAGAGGTCATGGACCGAAAGGTCAAACGATTAAGGCGCAGCAAGATACCGATCGTCCGCATGAGATAGAAATCCAAATGAGGACCAGAATTCAAATGGGAAAGGGAAGACCAGAAGAAACTCAAGTACCCACACCTATTCGTGGATGACACTCTAGGACCTAACTCCAGCTGAATTTCGGGACGAAATTCTCTCAACTGGGGGATACTGTGACATCCATCACCAAAAGTTCCGTCATTTAACGTGACTTCCGTTAACCTTTCTGTGATCATTCATTCCTTATCTTTATAAACTATTCGTATGTATATTATTCTTGCTTATTATCATGTTGCTTGTGTCCTCGTTGTTAGCGTTCCTATTATTTTAGAAATCTTTACAATCATCGTTATCGTTACTATTAAACCTATCATTATTTATTATTATTGTTATTAATAAGACCATTTTTAAGTCATTAATACCATTATTTACATTTTATCATTAATATAACTAACCGATTTAAGGACGTTTTTAACTGAAAACAAACTTGGGAACTCAGGAGTAAAGGTGCAGGGACCAAATAGGACATTTTTCCAAACTAGGGCTGGGTATATATACCCCATTTCCAGTCCTAGCCTCCATTTCATCTTCTTCTTCATCTTCTTCTTCTTCCACTTTTCTCCTCATCCTTGCACCAAAACCGCCCCTTTCTTTGTGTTTTCACCGGCAAGGCCTCGGATACAGCTGAGTCTACTCCATTATTGCAGGTAGACGACCTTGATCGTCCCTTTTCTTGCTTGTTTTTCTGCTGTCCTTGAAGGGTTTTCGGTGCTTGGGGCTAACCCGAGCACATGAAGTCGTGTGGGTGCATGTGATGTCTTTTTTTGTGCGTTCTTCTGGTTCGTGTGTGTGTGAATTGTGTTTCTGGAAGTGCTTGTGGTGTAAATCTCGTGTGCGGAGTAGCCAAAGGCTGCTCTACACTTCTGCAGTCGCGATTCTACGGTTCTGGAGACTGGGTCTGCCGCGCGACTGAGCCGTGCGACTGAGTCGTGCGACTGAGTCGTGCGACTGTGTCTATCGTGCGACTGAGTTGTGCGACTGGGTGTGTCGTGCGACTGAGTCGTACGACTGTGTGTATGCGCGCAATTGAGTCCTGTGGATGAATGAATGCGTGCGCTTGAGTTAATGGGACCGAATGAATGCATGCGATTGAGTCCTGCGGATGAATGAGTTAATGCGACCAAACATTACTATTTTCTCTAACGTATCATTAATGTTTAACAATAACTGGTAATAGGTGTTTGACCGTTTATCGCTTACATCATTTGAAAACTTGATCATTCATACTTACCACCAAACAAGTGAGTTTCGTGGCCCCCTTTTATGCTTATTCAATACGTCAATTATTTGCAAACATTTACAAACATCGGGAAAAGTATGCTCACCCATTTTTATGCTGTACAACTTACATTCTTGGAATCAACGTGTTACTGTTTTGCGAGTACTTATCTAATACATACATGAGTCGCTATGTGGTTCTATCTTTACAACCATTTACTTCCGGTGTTGGAATCGACGGATAGGTATTGGTAGTACTACTGGGTTGACACCCCCACCCTTGTATGTTGATATACTAGTTGGTACCAACAGTGGCCAGGAACGGGCCCTTGGGATCAATATTCTGACAAGATTATGTGTGTACATCGTTAGGTTTGGTTGTAAAGCTCATTGTGATATGATTTTGCTTGCTTATAACTGTAATCTTGGTATTCGGCAAAACTATTATGCAGCATCAATTTACTTACTATTTAACCCTGCGAGCTCACCAACAATTTTGTTGACCATTTTGAGCATACCTTTTCAGGTGACAATGCTAATTGAAGATCTAGGTGTGCTGCCTTAGTGGAGACCCTAGGATGCATTTTCAGACTACACAATACTTGACAAGCATTCTTTTGAAACATTGTTGGTCTGATTACATACAATTATTCTTTTGGATACTTGTTCACGTGTTGTGGGAATTACATTACAATAATACCATTTTTGGTTATGTGATTCAATTACAAGTTTATGCTTATGGCTATGTTGTTGTGAATACTGACTAAACACGACACAAGTCTCCTTTGTGTCGGGTGTCATCATGACACGCTTATCATTCATTACATATATTGCATCTCTATTGTTACAATGTGTTATGACGATCCCGTCTCGTTACATCCTGGTGTTTCTGCTCTCAGCGGGGGTGTGACACTTGACCTCCTTGATCTCTGATGGCATACCATTTGTCTGGATTTATAGCAAACGTCCAGGACAAGATGGGTCTTCTGGCTGTAAAAGGTTGTGCTTGAGTTAGAGTTGGTTGAGAATCCTCTTTTTGCACTTCCTCTGGATGCTCTGAGTCATCTTGAGTTATGGAGGTGGATGCCTTTGACTTCTTCTTAGAAACACTTTTTATTACTATCCTTTTCCTCCTCTTTAAAGTCTTTAACTGAGAAAACTGGTCTTCGTTACTAGGTTGTTCTGTTGTGTCTTTCTTAATTGGGTCCTCTTCCCTCACAAGTTCAGAAAGAGAGGGAGCAGGACCCTACTATGGATTAGAAGATGAAGTTGGATGAGATGCAGGTCTAGGTCCAGGTTGTGTTGTCTCAGTAGGTTTAACCTTGACCTTAATATCAGGACGAGCTTGACTTGGTGGAGAATGCAAGTCAACAAGCTCTCCCCGTTTAATATTCTGCTCGATCACTTTAATATGCTCATCCATAGTGGATAGAGACATTGGACCAAGCCTCCTTTTAGAGAATCCATACTGCTTCAAGAAGCTCATCATCCTCTGCCTATCAGCAGACTTCTTTTGCTCCTTTGGATGATGGCTCTTGACTTTACAGCTTCTTCCCTCATCTCTTAGCAGCTTTTTATTCTTTAATATCTTGTTGTTTCAGCTTGTTAAGATACTCGAACTCAATATACTCATATGATAAGGGAAGAAGTGCAGATGCTTGATAAAGACCTTTGGCACTTAGGTAGTTGATCATATTTTGTCTATCAACTTCCTTGTCTACCTGAGGTTGTTTAGTTGCCACAACCTCTATCTCAGGGCTTGCTTGAGCTGGGGAGAGGGTAGGAGCATGTTTTTATAGCCTTTTATGCCTTCTTTCTTCTCTAACCTTAAGTAGCAACTTGGCTTCCTCTTCCTCCTTCCTATCCTTTGATAGCTCTATGTCTGCCAGTTCATTAAGTTCCTCTAAGGGAAGAGAGATGAGTTCTTCTATGTTATAGTTCCTGGTCCCTAAGTAGTTTAATCTGGCTACCCTCAACTCATCAGCTTGAGTATTTGGTCTGGGGGCAGCCTTGATTGTAGCATCCCTGAAGCCTGGGGACCCACTTGAACTCTATCCCTTTAGCTTCTTCTTTCTCTCTCTCTCTCCTCCTCATCAATCTCCTTAGGAGTCAGTTTCCTTTACCCTTTATCACTCACAGGCCTTAGTGACTTATGGAAGAGAGAACTTTGGCCTTCATTGCTTTATTCAGCAGTCAAGCTCTAGCCTGAGAGAGGCTGTGAGACACCTTCACCAGTTGGTGCCTCACTGAGGGTAGAGGATGTTGAAGTAGTTCCTGTTACAAGGTTCATCGGATCTATCACCGGGCCTTCAGTCAAGGTTTCCTCTTCAAAGATAATCTTAGGGTCCACCTCAACATCCAATTGATTAATGACATTGCCTATTAGCCTTTGTCTTTTTCTTTGTCTGAACTTTTCAAGTATCATGTTTTGAATCCTCTCAGCCAGTCTGTTAGCTTGGTTGTTTTGACTTAGGTGGCAAGTGACATATCGATTAGAGGAAGACTGTCACAATACTTCGGGGTTTGAAAATTGAAGACCTCTTGATGCCCCTAAAGTCTATGCAATATCAGGGCTCTCCTACCAGAATCATATCTCCACCCCAGTATTTCATTCTCAGCATCATAGGGTTGGGCAGACATAGCCCTTGGGATACCCTCCTCAAACAAACTTTGTATGAGTATGTCCATATCAATTTGTACTTGAGGAGGTTGCTAAGTATGGACATGGATGGTGAAACCTTAATGTCCATACTCTTTGAAGAACTCCTAGGTTCTATGATTGCTTAGACTTACTCCTCCTTTTTGGTAACATCACCCTCTTGCATGGGTGAGTTAGGGGCTAAGTCTTACACATCCACAGTTTATTGTGTTCCTGGTTGAGTCCTCCTAAAAGGTCTCCCCAGCTAGTTTTTCCTTGAGATCAAAAATCTCAAGTTGCTGATCATGGACCCTTCTTTGCAAGGTAATCACTTGAGATTCCAAGTGACTAACCTTGGAGACTAAATAGGTGCATGTTTCAATTAGTTTGTGCATATTTAGTCTCATGTTCCCCTCATCTTCATCAGAAAAACCACTGGGGGATGAGAGAATGGGACCTAAGTTTTCTTCCTTATGACCAGCATGTTTTTCTTGGCTGTTAGATTTCCCCCACACACTAACAACTTTAGTTGAAGTGTCAATGGGCTGGGTTTTCATGGTTGAGCTCTTAATGATGTAATCACTTGCTGAAGTAAGAGTGTCTTCCATATGGATCTCCTTAACAGGTTCACGGAGATCCACCTTAATAGTAGGTGGATAATGTGGGGTAGATATGGGAGAGGCAGGAGTACTAATCTCTCCTTAAGCAGGGATAGAGAGGAGAGACTCATGGTACTCACTGAATCCCATATCTTCATCATCATAGAATTCTAGGTTGGGAATAGGTTGGTTTAGATCAAGAGGCTGGGGATGGTAACTATCCCCTAAAGGTTATTCACTAGAGTTTTAAGACCCAGAATGAAGGCTTAAGGCTGTTAGGGTTGTGAGCTCATCAGTCTGACCATGAGGAACCTCAGCATTGATCATTGGCTGGTAGTGGTTTGCTCCTCAGGGGAAGTGGGAGCGCTAGTGTTCACTTCCTCCTGCATAGGTGGTGATATGGGAGCCTGCACAAACTGAGTAGCTTGTGTAGGGGTTCGTTCGGATTTTCTTTGGTAGGTGATGGTTATTTGTGGCTCTGTGGGTTGTTGAAAGTATAAGGTGTGGGTTCAACACTAGCTGGTGTTGCTAGGTTGCCACCTTAAGCAATAAGCTCTAACATTTTGGGACAAGGGATGTTTCTACCCTTGAGAAGCCTATAGAAGGATTTCTTATTGTGTGAAAGATAACGGCTTTATCTATCCCAATTTTAGAACATTACATGTTCCCCTTAACTGTGAGCCTAGTTCATAGTTGAGAATGTGCTGGACATATCTAGGGAACATGTAATATTCTAACGAGTCCAAGTTTGCAAGTAAATAAGTATATACAAATTATGAGTACCTGAACTTGACCCCTTGAACCATCCAATGGACTATAAAGGAAAGGTCTTGAGGAATCTGGTCCCATCCTCCATGCTTGTTAGATAGGCTATGAATGACCACATGGAGGAGGTGTTTCCATTGAGAGGAGACCTTTCCTTTTCTGAAGGTTCTGACTAAGAAGTCACCTGCATAGCCCATCTATCCTAAAGATTGGTTAACAATAGATTTAGGAAGGACGATTAACCTTCAACATCATCCAGCTGAAGATGCATGTTTATTGAGGCTGGAGTGATGAAGACTGTCCTCCCCTGCACTATGGTAGATAGTGCCTTCTCCCCATCCATGGTGACCTCTTCGAAGGTCCTCCAGAAGTCTAAAAGCTGATTCTCATAGAGTGGAGGATCTATGGGGAGGGAGGTGAAGTAGTTGGATAAGTAAGAAAGAGACAAACCTATGAGAAACTTGGATCTTTCTTAGAGTCCAACAGAGCAACTTGATTATGTTGCCTGTGAAAGTGCATGGAGAAATCAGGTTGGTTTTTGCGGTCAGGGTTGGCTATTTGAGGTAGCTTTATTGTGAAGGAAGATAAGAACAAGGCCAGTTAGTGGGTGAATTTAGGTTAGAGAGTTTGCATATGAAGAAGATAGTGAAAGAGGGGGGAACCGTTGGGTGTATATATATGAAATGGATTTGAGACAAAGTTAATGCAAAAGGATAAACTGTGAAATCCGAAAGTCGGTCCCACCTCTGAAAAAGTTCCCAAAAGGTAGTTTTTTTATAAGTCAAAAATCTTCTGAAGGTATTTTGTGTTCAGAAGTTTCTTTACAAAAAATTCCAAAGCCGAATTTGACTTCAGAAGATATTCTTTAGCTTTATGAAAATTTGCTTTGGAAGAAAAAATCCTTACGTATTTTCTTTTCTGAGACAAATTTGGTTTCGGAATATATTAAAACTTAGAAGTTTTATTCTTAAGGGAATAGATCTTCCGAGACCTAATTACTTTCAGAAGAAAATTGTTCTTCAAATACATATAAATACTTAGAAGCATATTTTTGCTTTGGAAGATATATTAGAATTTCATCTGAAGTTAAATTTCTTTTAAGTAGTTATCTGATTTGAAGTCTTAATATTTTTCATGTTGATACACTATGTTCCTAGTTTATGTACTTCAATGTAAATGTCTTTCATTTCTTACACATATGTAATACAAGTGCTTAATGAAATATGATATGTGTTTTGATGTTAATTTGTATTTGATTATATCATATTCTTAGTGTATTTAGCATTACTCATATGTATAAACATTATATATAGGTTTGAGGTTGTTGTATATAGTTCTAAGTCAATAATGACTTAGAAATGTGTTCAACTTAGTCGGGTGGTTATTCATGCTAATGGACCATACTTATGTACCATACGCATGAATGAACCATACTTATGGACCAGTCGCACGACTGAACAAGGTGACTGGATTAATCGTATGACTAAGACATAAGATTGACACAGTCGCACGACTAAACCTTCAGTCGTGCGTATGAATCAAACGCATGATTCAATCGCACGACTAGACCATGCTAATGGCTTAGTCGTACGGCTTAGTACTGAAAACCTATAAATACCACATAATTCATGGAAAAACTTAACACTTCGAATACTATCATACCCTAGCCGTCCAGAGCGTCCCAGTTCGTCCATCCAACTTCATAGTTCGTTCCTGAGCGATTCCAACTTGTTCTTAATGTTTGTTTAATCGTTAGATCGATCAGGTTGTCGTTCTCACTGATTGGATTGCAAATCAAATAGAATTCCGCGCTATAAGATCTGGTTTCACACAGAATCAGTTAGTACTCCATACGAAAACGGTCTTAACAAGTGGTATCAGAGCCTTGGCTCATGATTTTGCGTGGATTCGATTAGTTTTGGTGTTAAAAATAACGTTTTTAATCAAAAGATTCACTTTTTTGCTTCAAAACATGCTTTTGACGAGTGCATGAATTAAAGTTTCGACTTTTCATCATACGGCAGATTAGGGTTCCTGAAAAATTCGTATTTTGTGTCAAAGTGTTCAAAATTCGACTTTTTTCAAACACAGCAGCCTCAGTCGCATATTGGATCAATCATACGACTTAATCCCATTCGCATATCCCAATCGCACGACTGGACTCAGTCGCATCGTTCATTCGCAAGTCGTTTGACCTCAATCGTCTTCTTCATTCTCATGACTGAATCCAATCACAGGATTGAATTCATTCACATCCTTCAATCTTACGATTGACCCAGTTTCATTGCTCAATCACACGATTGAATCTGTCTTGTCTTAAGTTTGTCAAGTTTTAAGCCATGGAAGACCAGTTTGCTGCGTTTACTACCGGCAAAGACTCGCGTATCCAGAATCTTTTTCTTCTGGAAAATGAGATAGGGAATCATAACAAACCACTGAAGTTGCTAACGTTGGAAGAGTACCCACAGTGGAAGCAGCGGTTTGAGATATACTTGAATGGTGTAGACCCTAAACTATGGACATCTATTGAGACTGGTTATACTGTACCAGTCAGTGCAAATGAGGTGAAGTTGACGTTGGGGGTTATGAACGAAGCTCAGAAGGTTCTGCATAACGCTGAGAAGAAAGCGTATGCATTGTTGACTCAGTCGATACCGAAGGATATATTCCATCAATTCTTGAAGAATAAGCAGTCAAAGAAGTTATGGGAAGCTTTAGAAAAGAGATATGATGGTAATGCAACCTTGAAGGCATTGATGGCTAAAGCTCTCAAAACGGAATTTGATAACTTCTCACTAATAGGAAATGAGAGCTTAGATGACATCATTGATAGATTTTATCATTTGATGAGTGAGCTGCATACTCATGGTGTGACTACATCTATGGAACATAAAGTTTCAAGCTTTGCTGATGGTCTGCCATACAAATGGGATCCATTTATGTCTAATCTGAGACAGAATGACACTCTTGCAACTTTAGACATAAATGATTTAATCTTGAAGTTAAGGGAGGAGGAACTACGATTGAAATACAAGTCTAAGAAAGGATCCTACACTCAGAATCCTTCACTGTACAATTATGTTCCTATTCCGGCTTCATCAGGCACACCGCTACAAACGGCGTTTATGTCTAATTCATCTGCCCCTTCCTAAAGCAGTTCCTCGGGAAGCGAAGTGTCAGGTTCATCTGGAACCCAATACATTGTCCCTGATTCCAACCCAACTAAGCTGAAGACCGAGAATCTCAGAAATGTCACTGTGGAAGTAGCCAATGAGCACATGGATCTTCTAGCTGCAGTGGTTCATTCTTATGATGGGTTAGTCGCTGGTAAGATTGGAAATTGTCATCTCATTGACGAGGACTACGAGCAGGTGGATGAGACTGAGTTTGAGCGTATGGATATAATGTGGGCTTTGGCTAGTGCGGTTAGGAGAGCCAAAAAGTTTGTTAAGAAGACAGGGCAGAACTTGGTTGCCATGAAAGACATTACATTTGAGTTTGATAAAACCAAGGTCACATGCTTCAACTATGGAGAAAAGGAGCATTTCAAACGTGAATGCGTAAAGCCGAAGAAGACTGGTAATGGCAACCCTTTTTCTTCGATCAACCATCAAGACAAAGAGAAAAATGGGGCATCATCGAGTAAAGAGTCGAAAGCTATGGTTGCTCAGGGAGATGAAGGACAACACTGGTCTTTCCGATTTGTATCTGAAGGAGAATCGAATGTAGCATTAGCAGATGATTTGGATGATGGATCTGCGAGTGTGGGAGACATCATAGCTGAGCATGCACGTTTCGATATTGAAGAAGCTACGAATGTTTTAGATCATCTTGTTGAAGAAGAATTGAGTGCTGCAAACTCAGAATCTCCAGTTATCGAAGAGTAGTTCTGCACAGGTATACTCTAAAGATGAATTGTTTGATAAACATGCTTGTGATAAATATCATAAATTTAGAGAAAGCATTGACTTTAAACTTTATAGGTTATTAGAACGCAATGATAATCTGGTAAATGATTTAAAACTCTGCACTGAAGCAAACCGTGTTTTAAAACAAAATGAGTGCAGTTTTAAAGAAAAGATAGAACTGCTAGGGAAACGACTAAGGGAAACCGAGGTTGTTTCCCTAAATCAATCAAATGACATTAAGTTCTATTTGAAGGAATTGATCTGCCCAAGATACATATTAAATTGATGTGGCTAGTTTGATATGATCCAAGTCTGGTCATACCTAATAACAAGCCAAACAAACACCGATGAATATTTATTCGTTGATAAGATCATACAAATAAATATTAGCACCAATTTAGAAACCGGGATTTCTAAAACATTGCTTTTGCAAATGAACAAAATTATATGGATAATTTGTTCATGAGAGATTATTTTGTTTCATTATTTAAATTAATTGAATAATGACAAATAATAGTGTGTTAGTTTTATAAAATTAAAAGGGTTTAATTTTATAAAACTTAAGAGATGAAAGTGTGATTTTAATAAAACAATTTGGGGGGGGGGGCGGAAACCCATTTTCACATGGGATTCGGCCGCCCCCTTTGGCTTGAATATCCCACCCACTTTGTCTTGTAACTAGTAAGACTTCATTTCAAACACACACTCCAAACTCTACACTCTCTGTTAGTTTTATAAAATTAAAAGGGTTTAATTTTATAAAAAGAGCAAAGAATTCTCTCTAAACTATCTCTAGAAATCGGATTCTAGAGCAAGAACAAGGCTGATTTTTCAGCTTTGAATCAAGGTTTCTTGGCTGAAAAATCAATTGTGCAAGAGGATTTCAAGTGGGTGCAACACAACCTAGCAAGTGGGTGTTTGAAGGAGCTTGGGGTATCATCTACTTGAGGATTGCTATTTGGAGTCTTGCCTTCAAGAACATCATCCTTCTCATCTCAAAAGAAAGTCTTGAAACGTAGTTTTCATCACCTTTCCATGGTTGTTTTGTAAGTTACTTGTTCATGCAAATAGATCCATCTTAATGGGTATTATCAACATTTCAAATGGTTTATGTAAACTTCTAACAAGATGTTAAAACGATTATCCTCTGCGTTTTATGTTTAAAATGGTTAAACAACTTTGATAAACCTGTTAAAATCTCTTCAAA
Source organism: Flaveria floridana (assembly GCA_018326465.1). Taxonomy (NCBI): domain Eukaryota; kingdom Viridiplantae; phylum Streptophyta; class Magnoliopsida; order Asterales; family Asteraceae; genus Flaveria; species Flaveria floridana. Next base: position 4,751 of record BJCO01833800.1, on the reverse strand, counting down.
GGCATCTAGAGCCGGTTGCATGGACACTAACTTCTTTAGATCGAAATTTTGAGTTTTTTCTTGGGTTATTAGAAACCCTAGAACTCAAGATTTAGCTTGGTTTCTCTTGATTCAAGTTGGTTAATCTTATATGCATTGAGATGGCTTGAATCTTGTGATTTTAAATTAGTTAAAAAATTGTAAAACCCAATTTTTTTTAAAAAAAGGCTGCTGTCGCACAGCAGTGTATATATATAAAAAAATTATTTGTTTTTTTAATTAAATGAAACCATGCTTGAGTTGGATGATTTACATATTTGGATATGTTGTTTGGTTATGCATAACAAAGCTTAGACCTTGTGGATTGATTGATTGATTGTCATGATTTATTCATTTGGTTATGTAATAATCTAATTTTATATTGAAAGTCTTGTTTTGTAATTTATTTATTCATTTGGTTTGTAATAAATAGATTAGGATTTTTTCCTTTATTAGAAAAATTGTATTAGGATACATATTTTGTAAGGATGCTCAAGATCAAGATTTGAAG
>BJCO01833795.1:0-11300 GCA_018326465.1 Flaveria floridana | reverse complement strand
TATTTAAAATATTTAAAATCTACTTAAATCTCGAGCTCGAGCCGAGCTTTGGCTCGGTAGTTTTGTTATGCAACTAAACCGAGCTTATACGAGTCGAGCTCGAGCTTTATTTTCGCTACTCGAGCCGAGCTCGATCCAGAAATACCAGGCTCGAACGAGCTCGAGCTCGAGCTCGAGCTTTAAGAAAAACCCATCGAACCGAGCTCGAGTACTATAGGGCTCGGGCTCGGCTCGGCTCGTTTACATCCCTATGTATATTATACTTATACGAGTAGAGCAATTTTATAACTCGGTCATGTCCTATACGACATACGATCACGTATCAACTTTTATCCGCGTATAATTATTTTCATATAGTGTGTTAGGATTATCTGTATCGTTCTAATAAATTCATAGAAAAAGTTTAGAATACAAATTTTCTTTTTTCATACAAAGTTTACAAATTGAAAATGAAATTATTACGCGAAAAAGATTACACTTGTGTGAATTTATCACACAAAGATATCACGCAAGAACACCTATTGTGTATCACATGAGAATTTCATCCATGTATAATAATTCCACACTTGCCTACAGTGATAAATTCAAAATCTTTTACGAGTGGGTGAAAAAGTAGACCAACTTAAATCAGGTGTAAGGCAAAATTAGATGGCTAAAAATAAGTTTGGTTAAAATGATCCGTACAAAACAATTCAAACTTATTTACTTAAAAGATATTATAAAACAATTCGTTTTTACCTATTCAATGTTGTGATGCGTTTAATATAATTTGGTTAAACTCAAACGTGTTTAAAAGCACAAAAACAATTATAAATCAATTTAATAGTGTAACAACAAAACACATCACTCGTCTATTTAATTTAATTGTTTATAATTAATATATAATTTTTAGAGTGATACGTTTGTTTTTCGTTTTAGTCACTTTTATCATTTTCATTCAAAAAAGAATTTATTTGCATTTGACTCCCTAAAATTTTGAAAAGTTGTCATTTTCATTCAAAAACACTATTTCTTTAATTTAACATTGTTAAACATCGGTCATTAAAAGGGGAAATTATATATAGTGCTTCATATAATAACACAAAATCCTAATTTATGTTTACGTATCGCTTTTAAATTTCTATTCATGTATTATTGTTCTATTCACAAAACTTACATCAAATATTTGATCATTTAATCTTCAAATCTTTCATTATGGATTGAATCACTTTCATCTGTGGAAGAGGAGGATGGAGTTGGAAAAAAGATGACGGTCGAAAATCCGTTGTGAAGGGGTTTATAATTGAGATCATCGTCTTTAGTCGTCCTATCTCCTATATCGTGATATATTTCACTCAGATTAGGGGTTATTGTTTTGTATTTTAAATAGTAATAATTTCCATTTACATGTTTAACATTTTAAATTAACGAAGTTAACGTTTTTTATGGAAATAACAACTTTTTAAAACCTTAAGGAGCCAAATGTAAAAAAATCTTTTTGAATGAAAATGACAATTATGATCAAATCACAAGGAGAAAAACGACAGTTCACTTTAATATTGATTATTAGTTATGAATATTATCTAATATACTGGTTTAATTTATGTCTAACATTTTTATTTTGTTATGATTAAAACATGCAATTTAAAAACAACTATGACTAATCTTATATATTAATAAATCAAAATAACTAGAAGCCACATAATATTTTAGAGATTTTTTACGTGTCATTACTATAATGAAAGTATTAAATGGTTAATGATTATTTATATACTTTAATAATAGAGATTTTTTTATAAATTAAAAACATGTGTTCGTTTTCTTAAAAATATAATTTTTCTAACAACAAAAAGTAAGAAATATGAAGTTTTTTAATACAAAGAACTATTTAAAAATCAAATTGTTAAAAAAATTATTTTTAAAAAATATTTTGAGTGTTTAGAAAAAGATTTTTTTTAAAGCAAAAGTTTTTTAAAGAAGAAAGTTTGAAAAAATTATTATTGTTTTATTACCTATAGAAGTTAATATTGGTAATTTCAAACATATTTTATCTCAATAACTTATATTCTAATTTCTAAAGGTTAAAACATATATTAATTTAATATTTTAATTTAATCTATGCATTACACGGGATTCTAAACTAATACCTAATATACTAAAAAAAACTAGAAGGAGATGTTAACTTTAAGATTGTTTAAAATTTAAATCAAACTAAGGCCTTAGTTTGTAATTTTTATTTTAACTAAAGAGGGTCCATTTTGTGATGATGCTCCCGAGTCTGAAAAACATGTTCTCACCTCGTGTGGAATGGCAATGATGTAAGCTCCGGCCATTTATGTTTTTTTGTTGGAGACCTTTTTGAGGTACACAAAGGTATTCAATCCAACTCAAACAGAAGATGAACTGGACATACAGTTATTTTAACAAGTTGTTGGTGTTTATAGAAGGCTCCAAATAATGTTATCTTTAACAATAGAAGATCATTAATCAATAGGGTTCTTGAGGAGATTAAAAACACAAGTTTTATGTAGGTAAAATATAGGGGGAATTTAGTTTTAGTGGAGTGGGAAGATTTGTGTAATTTCATCATATACCCCATATAATTTGATTGTATTGTTTTGTTATGACGGTGCCCTAGCCTTTTGCTAGGCCGGTTTTTCTTGCTTTAAATGAATCCTTGCATTTAAAAAAAGTATTAAATGGGGTAATTGTTGAAATTTGATATTGAAATTTAATTTTAACTAAGCATCTTTTTATCCTCTCTATACATCTCCTCCACTAGAAATTGCCCATTAAAGCTCTAATATCTTCATAAAAAACTTCAATTCTTCTCCCATCTCTCTATTTTTTAATGTCATGGGGGCCTTTCAAGTATTTAAGAAGGGTCATGTGTTATAAAACTTTAGATTTCCTACTACTTGCATGAATTTGAGTGGTGCCTTGGCCTTCACTAGAGAAGACGTAGATCTGTCTTTGCTTGTGTAATGCTTCATCCAGATATTTTCTTTTTGCATAATAACCCACTGTACATTTTGTACGAAAAATAAATTTTGTATTCTAATATTCCCCTGAATTTATTATCACATATATGATCTTTCATACTGAACTTAACTTTATGTGTATGCAAGTCACATACGATGACTTTTTGCTTATCACGTTTGTTTTCATAACCATCTTTTTGTGAAAGATCTCATTTAAAAATTGGAGTCGAAATGTGAAAGTATGTCATGACAAATACATAATATCGTATTACATAATACCATATTTGGGCATATATGACATGCGTCTCAATGATACAAAGGTGTTGTAACATCCCTTTTAAGTAATGCAGGTTCAACCTCCGTCGTGAAAAGAAGGCGTAAATCTATGTTTCAAAATACTTGATTGACAATTCTTTACAGATTTAAATCTCTTTAATTAGATGCATTTTAATTTTATGTTAAAGTAATAATAACCAGATACGACTCAAATGACTTATCCTTGATCAGACCCTAAGCCATGATAGATGCCAATCTGCATGGAAAGAAAACTACCAAAACACACAAAAATTCCTGCTAACAATGTATGTAGTACATTTTCCAATCCGATGGGAAAAAACAGTACAATAGAACTTTGTTTAAACCTAGCTCGAGTTGCTTCATCAATAAAAAACCTATAACTCGTCCTTGATATCCTGCTCTTCTTCTGTGGGTGTGGAATCAGTTTCTTCCTTCTGGCTGCCGTTCTCAACCTCTGGTGTTTCTTCTGCTTCGTCTTCTTCCTCTACAGCTGCATCGGGGCTTATGCTCAAACTCGATTTCACAGAGTCGTATATACGTGAAGCAAAGTCCTTAGGATCGGGTAACATAAATCCACTCTCCATCAATGCTGTTTGGTACATAAGTTGTGCGGTTGTCTTTACGCTTGCATCCTGACATATATACATCATTAAAAAAAAAGTTAAAACCTAAAAGTCCTATTAGGTTTTTTTTTTCTTTTGGGTCATTTTGCACACTTACAGGATGATGGATCAACCCAATTTTGATATGCTCTTATAAAAAATGCTTGTATTAGTAAAATCAACAATACACATCGGCTAATAGCACGCTCAAGGCTATGACATGCATATCATTTAGACTCTTTTGTTGAGATGAAACACTACCTCATAACATTTGATCACTTTTTTATATGCAAATTTATACAATTTTATATGACCAAAATTGTTCATGTCTGCATTTTTGCATTATTGAATACCACTTCAACAAATTTGACACACCTGAAGGGGTAACAAGTCATTATTTGTAATTTTTTCCTCATAAAAAGTTGTATTTTAGGCAGGTTTAAAGACTTTAATATACCAAAACGGGGTTGAGACACTTTTTCATGCAAATAAGAAAGTATGTTTGTGATTTATAATATAAACCCAATGATGCTTTATATAATTGTTTACCTCAGGATCCTTTACAACTCGCTCACGGAGCTCTTTAATGATTGGATGTCTTGCATTGATCTCAAGCACTCGTTTGCCACGCATGTAGGCTTGTTTGCTGGCATCAGATAGAGTTTGAGATTGCATGATTCTTTCCATATTAGCACTCCATCCATACTTGGAGGTGACAACTACACAAGGGGTATCGGCCAAACGGTTGCTAATCTTCACATCATCAACATTCTCACTGGCAAGGGTTTCCTTCCACCATTTGGTTAATTCTTTGAATGATTCCTTGATTTCTTTGTCTTTGGAATCCTTCCCTAATTTCAAACCCTCCTTTGATACATTTTGGAATTTCTTGTCTTCATAATCCATCAAGTATTGCATCAGGTACTCATCCACAGGATCTGTGAAAAATATCACCTGCAAAAGCATAAATGTAATATAATTGGATATTTATTCTTCAAGATTTGTAATTTGCATAAATGTAATATAATTGGAATTTAAGATATAATAGACACCTCAAAATTTTTCTTTTTGAGCCTCTCAAGGAACGGTGATTTCTCAAGTTGTTCCTTGCTGGTTCCTGTGATGTAGAAGATATCCTTTTGCCCGGATTTCATTCTTGAGATGTATTGATCAAGTGATGTTAGCTTACCATCTGATGTCGTTCTGCAACAAGAATTAGAAAAAAAACAAAGAACTCAGGATATCATGCAAGTATATAACGATAAAGAAAAAGAAATATGAAAAAGTCATACGTCTCAAATCTAAGCAGTTTAGCCAAACGGTTCCTGTTTGCTGCATCCTCGATGATACCAAGTTTAATCGACTTGCCAAATTCATTCCAGAACTTAGCATACTGGCCTCTCTTCTCGTCATTCTCCTTTGATTCTTCAACCTCTGCAACACAGAATAACTTCAAGATCAAATCAAGAATTTAAACATATTGAAACAAAAATTTGAAAAGACTAAAGCTTTGACTTACCTTTCTTGTCTTTATCATGGATTTCATCAGGGTCCTCTTCAGCAAGCTTGCGGATCATGTCAAGTGCCTTCCTGATAAGTTTCTTTTTAATTGTCTTCAAGCTGCTGTGTTGTTGAAGCATTTCTCGGGATACATTAAGTGGTAACGTATCAGAATCAACAAGACCCTGATGAAATAAACAATAAATACTTGTTAGCACCCATTTACTAAATTACTAAAAACAGTAATAAACTAATAATATACTCTGCTTAAATAGAATGATAGATGGATTACATACCAGCAAGAACATTAGATACTTGGGCAAAAGCTCATCGAATTCATCTGAAATAAATACTCTTCTAACATAAAGCTTGAGGTTTGATTTGTTGGTATTGTAGTAACTCTCATATAAATCAGCAGGAGCCTTGGGTGGCACAAACAGAACAGCCTTGAACTCAACATCACCTTCCGCATTGAAGTGGCTCCATGCCATTGGCTTCTCATCTCCAAAATCCTGTCACACAGAAAAATAAATTAGAACAAAGTATAACTGGATTATGGGGATTGAAAATTATTTGAAATGTTGGGATTTAGATTCACCTTAGCAAGAGAGTGATAGAATTTTGTGTATTCTTCCTCTGTCACTTCCTTTGGACTTCTTAACCATATAGCTTTAACATCATTTAGACGTTCCCATTCATAAGTTGTTTCTTTGATGGTTTTTGTTTTTGGTTTTTCTTCATCTTCTTCTTTGTCAGAATCATCATCTTCTTTCTCTTCACCTTCAGTAGATTCAGCTGCTTAGATCATTTAAGAAAATTAGATAAGAAGTTATAAGTGCAGTAAAAAATAAGATATCTTAACAGATGTAACAAGTTCAACATGGGTTCCGGACTTACGTTTTTCTTCATCATCGCTGGCATCATCTTCATCAGCTGGAACTTCAACATCAACTTCTTTGCTGGCCCACAGGTATATGGGGAAGTTAATAAATTCAGAGTACTTTTTGACCAGTTCCTTTAATTTTGATTCTTCAAGGTATTCACCAGCTTCTTCCCTAAGGTGCAATCTAATTTCAGTACCACGACCAAGAGGCTCGTTGTACGTGTCTTCTGAAATTGCAAATGCACCATCAGCCTTCGACTCCCAGACATACCTACAAAGTTGTTAATTAGTAAATAAGTACAGTTATAATAGAACTGTGCAGAAATGATGCAATTATAATGGCACAAAACCAAGAAGACATACTGTTTGTCATCGTTGTGTTTACTGATTACTTCCACATAGTCAGCAACAAGATATACAGAATAAAACCCAACACCAAACTGACCAATGAGGTTAAGATCACCACCTGTCTGCATCTTCTCCACAAAAGCTAGATATAACAGAAAAAATACCTGTTAAACAATTTAACTAACAAACTAATGATCTTCAGTCTACTCTATGCTGCTCAGACAAAATACCTGAAGTTCCAGACTTGGCAATTGTTCCCAAGTTCTTGATCAGATCCTCCTTAGTCATACCCACACCTCTATCACGAATGGAAAGAATCTTATTTTCTTTATCTAGCTTAATCTGCATGTCATTTAATTACAAACCCAAAATCGATTAAATTTCTGAGCTCAAGACAATACTTAAGACGAAGGAGGAAAATAGCCTATACAAACCTGGATCTCAAGCTTGGTGTCATCACCTTCACCCAATACCTCCTTATCAGTAAGAGAAAGGAATCTAATTTTATCCAGAGCCTGAAATTTGTAATATGTGAAGAAAGAGTAAGAAGAATGTAAAATCAAACTCAGTTTCTCTCCAAATAATATGATAATTATATGGAAACTTACATCAGATGCATTGGATATTAATTCCCTCAAGAAAATGTCCTTGTTGCTGTAAAGAGAGTTAACAAGGATGTCCATAAGCCGAGATACTTCAGCCTGAAACTCAAACTTCTCAGCATTGCTGCGAAGATTTTTCCTGGACATTGATTCAGCTTCCCTGTATCATCACAATGAAACCTCTTAAAACTATTTAATAGCAAGTCAATGTATTCTTCATATCATCATATAAAACTAAATAAAAAGGCAAAAAAGTTCTAATTTGTCTAATATCTTTGAGACTATAGTTAAGCATCATGATCCAAGACACTATATGAATAAACTTAGGTATATCTGAAGTTATATAAAAAGGTATAGCAAACCTCTTGGCTACATCAGAATCAGTGGATAAACCATGTGGAACAGCGCCAAGCTTTTCTTCAACCTTGGGTGGATCCACCAGTTCATCTGCATCAGACTCTGCATTGGCGTGCAACTTTCGACCTACAAAGCATAACCAAGAACATTATTAGACCACATTCAGAAGACAAGTAAAACAAACACCAAAACATGAACTTAAAATGATCTTCTTACTCTTATGGTATCCCCAGAGCTCTTAAAAATGAGACAATTAGATCAAATGGCTGAACTATCTATCAGTCACTAGCTGTCTTTTACCTAAACTGTGTTTTTCCTCTAATCCAAAGCTTAGCTGTGAGCTAATTTCTAATAGATGGAACTAGCCCTCACATAACAATGATAAAACCTCAATAGCAATATAGGATCACAGATTCATATCTTTATTCTTTAATTCACAATGAATACAACCATGTAACTACAGCATACGCCTCTCTAATCAAGTAGAAAACTAAACCATCGCTTACACGCATGTAATTTGCATTCTACAAACAAACAAACGCGTGTATCAACACACATCGACAAATTCCACCAGATCACGAAACTGAAAGCCGAACACATGAATTAATCAACAAACGACCAACTAAAAACTAAAATATCATCTACTTCGTCATAAAAACACATGTAAACAAACGATCTGATTGCAGAATGTGAAATCGCGTTAACAATTAAATCGCGAAACCTACCGTGATCCGGAAGAAGAAACAGGAGACATATCAGAAACAACACCGACGGAAGAGTCCACTTCCTCATTGCGATCTGAATCTTCGGAGTGTGTTGTTACGCGAGATTTGGTTTTGAAGTTCTCGTTGTTGGTTTCAGAGTGTTTATATACTGGGGAGTAGTGAAGAGTGTGATGGGGAAGAAAGGCCACGAAGAATGGACGGTGAGATGAAGGTTTGGGGTGCCAGCGTGGAGGATCTGATGGTTGGTTTTGCAGGATGGTGTTACGTGTCGGTGTGTTATTGGTGGATGATACCTCATGCTACGTGGAGAGGGTTAGAGGGGGGGTTTGGGTGTTTAATGATTAATGTTTAAGTCTCCTTTGAGGAGGATGACTTGACCGACTTGTGAGTGGATTTTGTGAGCGAGGGCATACCGTAACAACGCTGGAACACCCCGTGTCCAATTTTTTATTTCTAAAGGTGTAATCTATGAAAAAATTTTAACTAATACAGAAGGATTTTTTGGTTCGTAAAATGTTTTGATGATAAACTAAATTGAAATCGGGATTAAGATTGAAATATTGTTAAAATTGATAATGTATTTAGTTGGTAAATTTTGAGTAAAATTAAAATATTAATTTTGAACATTTTATCGGATTGTTAAATATTTCTTGCATAAGTTAAAGGAAAGTGAATTTCAATTAATATAAGAACGTTTTTCAATCTAATTTCATTTGTTGACCAACAAACCAATATTTTAATAAAAAATTAATTCCACTATTAATTTCAGATGATTTCGTATAACAAACGGAACCTAATTTATTCGTCATAACACTTCAAACTCTTGAATAATTATGAGGAAAACATATTCCTTATACACGTTAGTATCACTAGACGACACACTACTTAAACAAACAAACAAACAAACAAACCCAGTATATCCCACTCAAAAGTAGGGTCTGGGGGGTAGGTGGTGGCAAGTCTTTCCTCTATCCAGATAGGTAGAGAGACCGCTTTCAAAGAGACCCCCGGCTCGATAACAAAAGCAATAAAGCTAGGAAATCAACATATAATCAAACATACGATATAAGCTATATGATATATGATACCGTACCCATCATACAGCAAACATTAAAATATCACCAAAAAGGAATATAAAATGTAATAATTAACGACCAAATTACATGTTTATTTTAACATTGATACAAGGCTAAAACTATATTAGCTAATAAGTTAAGTTAGTTGACATATATCATATGTGAGGGTATTATTAGTATTTCGCTATCTTATTCTACCATCTTTATAAATAATCTAGTTCTTCGATGTATAAGTTAAGTTGAAAAAAAACACTAGTATGTCTACAGGCATTATACCATATATTTTTTATAAAGATAACGTTGACAAAAATCACCATTTCAAATTTAGTGCACGAATTCATGGTGAAAATCCCAACGAGATCTATTATGTCAAGTATGATTAAAGCATTTCAACCAACCAAATGAAAGAAGCAACAAGTACTACTAGAATGATTTGTGGTACTTTCAAGTTTGATCGACTATATATAAAACCAAGAAAATTCGTACGAAAATCTTTATGATACTAGTAAACAGTAAATTTGGAGACAGTAAGTCTCATTCAACCCTTTCAAGATTTTATAGTTTGCTCTGTTAGCTAAGTGACTCAGCTGCTCTACTTTGTTGGATAGAGGAAATGTTTGTTTTCGTTCTCCACACTTCCTACCAAAGAGTGGAATTTTGTTACATTAATATTGTAAAAGCAAACCGAAAACGCATAATCTAATGTTCAATTGTATGCTTAGAGTAGCTCTAGCGCGCATTTAGCTTGACTTACCTACTAATGTCTTCTTAACATATCCTGTATCACCCTTATTTCAGATGACAATAACAATATATTTTCGACTACTCCACTAGAATTTTTGTCATAGGTGTATGCAGTGTTTGGCAGATCCACGGCGGATGGTAGAAGGAGAATTTCAACTAATGATGATTCTTGAAGGGTGGAATGAATATACATTCTTTCCTTGTACCAAATAACTCATTGCTCATCAACTTGGAATTCTTTATTCGATACATGTTTATCATCTAACATTTTTTAACACACGTCTCTTTCATAAAGAATATGTCTCACTAACCCCTCCATTCGTCATGTTCAGTATTAGATAAACTTATACGAACATGCAATATTTCATAGCTCCTACCTCGTATTAAAGTGCACCACATCCTCATTTCATCTTCTTCATGACTCAACTTCCCACCAGGATCTATGTGAAGTTCACCACATTCGATACTTAGGTGATCACCAAACTGGTTGGTCGGAAATATTCACACACAAACAGTTATAAACTAGTGAAAATACTCAATATGCTAAACAATATTACTATATTGATATGCAAGTTATCTACTTAAGCACAAAAAGCCCGTCTAGCTCAGTTGGTAGAGCGCAAGGCTCTTAACCTTGTGGTCGTGGGTTCGAGCCCCACGGTGGGCGAAAGATTTTGAAAAGATTTTCATTTTTGAACTTTTATTAGAAGCTGTGTTGTTAATCTTTGGCCGAATCTTTTACGACGTCTGAGTTTTCTGTCGCATAACATTAAACTGCAAAAAACTTTCTAAGAAAAACTTATGTCACCCCACGGTGGGCGAAAGATTTTGAAAAGATTTTCATTTTTGAACTTTTATTAGAAGCTGTGTTGTTAATCTTTGGCCGAATCTTTTACGACGTCTGAGTTTTCTGTCGCATAACATTAAACTGCAAAAAACTTTCTAAGAAAAACTTATGTCACCCCACGGTGGGCGAAAGATTTTGAAAAGATTTTCATTTTTGAACTTTTATTAGAAGCTGTGTTGTTAATCTTTGGCCGAATCTTTTACGACGTCTGAGTTTTCTGTCGCATAACATTAAACTGCAAAAAACTTTCTAAGAAAAACTTATGTCACCCCACGGTGGGCGAAAGATTTTGAAAAGATTTTCATTTTTGAACTTTTATTAGAAGCTGTGTTGTTAATCTTTGGCCGAATCTTTTACGA
>BJCO01833774.1:0-21111 GCA_018326465.1 Flaveria floridana | reverse complement strand
TAAGCACTTGAATTTCGATGACATCAATTTCATTCATACTATGAGCTTAAATCGAGTCGGCCCCACTGTTGCGCATCGTTTACATACTGCATTAAAGGGTGGACATCACAACATGCGCGGGACGAGGAATGTCTACAAGAATGTTGGTCGTGACATCAGGATGTTTATTGGTGATCGCGATATAAACATGATTGTAACGAAATTGAAAGAGAGGGCTACATATCATTCCAATTTTTCTTATGAAATGTACCACAATCGTGGTGAAGTAAAGGCTATATTTTAGGTTGATGGTGTTTCGAAAACCAATTATGATTTGTTTGGAGATGTCTTAGCATTCGATGCCACATATTCGACGAATAAGTAATCCTTTTAACTCCGTATATTTTTTTGGTCTACTACTTCACTAAAATTACTTCACTAAATATATTTTTTTAGGTACAATATGATTTTTGTCCCTTTTACTGGTGTGGACCACCACAAACGTTGTGTTATATTTGGTGCTGGTTTGATCTATAACGAGACTGCTGAATCTTACAAATAGTTGCTCTCCTCCTTTCTCAAAATTCATGGAAGACAACCCAACTTAGTACTAACTTACCAGGACCCTGCGATGCGGGTTGCAGTTGCAGAAGTATTTACCAAATCCGTCCACCGCTTATGTACGTGGCATATAATGAAGAAACTACCTTCTAAGGTATTTCTTTCAACATTTAATAATTTATACTTTCCCATAACTCTTTTTTTGCTACAAATTTGCACTGTAACTCAAACTTGAAGTTGCAACACCCCATGATATTTTTATATTTGCTATGTTAATACTATACATTTCATGTTTCCCAAATATCTTACCACTATGTTTATCCTATATTAATTTCCACCTTATAATATACTTGTTGGGTAATAAGATTACCACATGAAAAATATAGTTACTACACCCCCACTATATACATTTCATGTTTTCCACTCATCTTACTCACTGTTTAAATCCAGTCACACACATTTTGAAGGTATCTGTAACACACATTGAATTGTTATCTTTACCCATTGTAACAATGCCTAACAACACACACAAAACTTAAAATTAACACATCGTTGCATCATATTATTACAGCACTGTAACATAGGCATACATAACATATAATATACAGGTGGCCCTACTGTTGCATATTATTACAGCACTGTAACATAGTCAGTACTGAACACATAATAGACAGGTGGAAATAATTTTAAAATATAAATGATCAGTTTGATGTCTTTTTACTACAAAGTTACCGGATAAACATATATATGCCACTTTTCCGTAACTCCATTGTTTTTTTGTCAGATTTCGTCTGACCTCTTCCTCAATTCCAATTTGCGATCCTCAATCCACAAGCTTGTATGGAATGTCTACATTACTGCTGCAGTCTTCGAGGAATGATGGATGGATCTCATTTCAAAGTTTAAACTTAATGACCATGTGTGGTTACGGGATGTGCATGCCATTCACCAATCATGGGTACCTGCTTATTTTCGAGAGATTCCACTTTGTTGCCTTATGAAAACAACTTCTCGCTGTGAGAGTTCCAATGCATTGTTTAAAGTTAACTCCAGTTCTGCAAACACGCTTGTTCAATTTTTCATATGTTATGATACCGCCATTGACAATCAGCGTTATAACCAGAGGACGTTAGAATTCCAAACTAATCAGACACGTCCAGATCTCAGAACTGGTTTGGAAATTGAAGCCCATGCTGCAACATTATACACACATACACTGTTTAAGGAGGTTCAGAAGGAAATTGCTAAAGGAATTATGAATTGCTTCATAATCAATGTTGATGCTGAGGAGCAGTTCAAGGTATATACCATCTCGCACATGGACAAGCGTACTGATTTTGTCAATGAATTCAAGGTAACTATTTAAGAATAAGCTTATTTTGTTATTAATCTAACCATATCCTAAATATATTGATAAATTTATTTTAAGCTGCAATAGGTTCATTACCATCTACACGAAAGATCCTACGACTGTTCTTGTATGGGATTTACAAGGATTGGTTACCTTTGTCGTCATATCTTTTGTGTTTTTAGGGTAAACAAGGTTACACAAATACCAGATCGTTATGTTTATAAACGTTGGAGAAGGTTGGCTCTTCCGTCACCTGTTTATAGCATTAGTAATCGACTACAGGCTGACACTAGTGAGCATTCTGTTTTAAAGAACGAGCTGTTGGATTGTTTAGTGCATGTGTTAAGCGCTTAAGAGACGACATTGATGGTCTTGGAGCCTTTTCTACTCAGATCAAGGAGCTTAATAAAATCATCATTCAAAAGTATCCTGCAGAATCGTCCTCTCTGAAAAGGAACAATGTAATGAGGCATTTGCTTGGCAGTGCAGACGATGACGTGGAGGAATTGGCCCCCCCTCAAGGTATAAGAAACAAGGGTTGTGGTACTAATCGTAGACTAGTGGGTCCTAGCGAGCGTGCAATTGAGCGTAGTTTGAAGAAACTCAGGAAGTGTCGTACCTGTAATCTGTATACAGATCACGACTCTCGTAATTGTAAGGTGAAGGAGACTGATGTTACCTCATCATGTGACACCTCCAGCGATGGCTAGTAGATGCTTCGGTGTTCAGGTTTGCCATATTTTTGTGGGTGACTTCAATTGTTTCCCTGGATAACAACTTTCTCAGTGGCTACTTCTCTTTAGGATATATGTTATTTTGTTATGGCCAAACCTGTATCTATTTCAGTGTTTATGGACATTCGTGTATCTAAAATGTTGTTCATCCCTTTTGGTTACTCTATTTTGATGTAGAGTAACGTTTATGGATGAACATTGCTTAAATCTAAATATGATATTGTTCATCACGTTTCTTTCCAATTATAGTTTCGTCGCACCTGCATCCCCTGTACTTTTTGTTTGTTTATTTTCATTTTATTGTCCAAAATGGTTTACATAGTAGTATAACACGAAATTGCCGTTCACCATATTTTTTATAATTTTGATATTGCACTATGTTATTTTTTTACATTGATGATGTAACATCTTAGTCTTAAGTATTATCTATTTTTAGTTGTGAGTCTGATTTTTGTTACGCTGTTGTTGTAACAACAGAATGTAATTTTTTCTAAAAATTTTCTATCTCAATGCACCTTAAACGTAATGATATCGCATGTCATTTATTTTGATTTTGCGTTAAAACCACATGTGTTGTTACTGTGTAGATATGTTGTTAGCTATGTTGTTACTGTAACATTCCACATAGGACTACACTTTCTTTTCATATTATTTTCCAAAATGGTTATCATAGTAGCATAACACCACATTGTAGTTCACCATATGTAGTATACCTTATATATTGCATTATGTTTATTCTTTACATTGAGGGTGTAACATCTTTGTTGCCTTAAACGCAAAGACAGTGCATGTCATTTGTTTTTTTTTGCGTTAAAACCACACGTGTTACATACCAGCGTAACACCTCAGTGTAGTGGATCACATATAGTATACAATTTGTAGTTGTAGATATGTTGTTAGTTACGTTGTTGCTGCAACATTCAACATAGGACTACACTTATAATGTAAAATAGATTTTTTCTGCTACGTTCGTTTTTATGTTTTTTAATATTTTGTAGCTGATTACTTTAAACAAACACACTTACATCCAACATAAATTAGGTTTTGTTTTCTGATTTTAAGATAAAAATTGTCACATACCATCGAAACAGTACACTACAGTGGACCATCTATATTATACATTTATATGGTGTAACAATAAACTCAAAGTCCAATGTAGCGATGCATTATATACGAAGGTCCATAGAAACATTATTATAAATACAATAATTACAGAATACAACATTACTAGTATTCTGAACGTAACTACCTCTGATTTACTTTTTTTTTGGGTTTTTTGCTACATTGACGTTGTATCGTTTATATTACACGTTTGTACTCTATATATCCTTTATCTTTCAAATTATATTAATAATGCTTTCATATTGTAATACGTAATTTTTTTAACTTCCACAAAAGGAATAAGCATAAACGTCTATAAAATACATTTGTACCGACTTACTATTTCTTTAGTATAATATTATACAAAAGATAATTCAACAGAATTACATACATTACTAGTCTCTTAAAATCTACCATCCAACCACTAACATCAACATATTTGTCCAGTACAAAATGGTTGCACAAATCAAACAAACAAAAGTCGTGTTTCAACACATATTTCCCTTTCATCTAATTTTTCATTTCTTGGACTTTCCTAAGGCTGCATTACGAACCTCCTCCTTTACGATGTTGATGTCAGATAGTATGATCTTTGCTGCATATTTTTTTCTTAGGATGTTAATTTGTGTTTTCTTTTGGCGTTCTGTCTTTTTAAAACCACAATTAAATGATGCACTGTAGCTTCCCATGAATACCTCCATATGCCGCATAGTAAAGATAACACAGTCTTTAACGTTTCCAATTGTTGTCCAGTCCAACTCCAGTCTTCCCACCTCTTCACTCTGAAGTCTCTCTCCTTTTGGACTCCCCCAGCTCTTCAAGTACTGAACAAACATATGTTTCTGTACAAATTGACAATTTACGACGTAGTAACTTTTTTTAATAAACTAACAATTAATTCTACAATAAATACATATAATCTGCTACCTTTTTATTAACTTACCACTTTATACGGAGTGTCTTTTTTAAAGTAATCTTCATGGTCTTCCACGCTAACCACTGTCTCAATTGGATCCATGTTATCTATCATGTAGATCGTTGGATTCTTAAGCTCAAAAACCATTAAATAAAAATGTTTGTTTTCCAGAATTGGGAAAAAAACAAGGTCATATTCTTTTAGATCCCTCCCCTTTTCTACCCTTCCGATTGTTTCGAAAATATTTTTTGATAACGACTTTAAACGTTGGTCCTCTGTCTTCTCCTTGTTGTTGAACATCCATTCCATCTGTGTGAAAAGAATACAAATACGTCAATAACCTAACCAAAATATATATTGATCTAGCCGACACTTACAACACGTAAAGTACATTGAAACTGTATCCTAATTATATAGTCATGTACAACACAATTAGACCGCGTATATTTATTATTTCAACAAAACAGTAAAAAAACTTTGGTGTTTCATGTATATTAACCTTTCATATAACTCATCATTAAGTTTTTCAGACATACAAATGTTTGGTGTCCACAAAACAGTCTATGTGGAGAATCTGTGCTCCGAAGTTTTTCATCATGGTTAAGTACACAAGCCCAACAATCAATGACGTTCCCATACACTTGGCTGTCCGGACGTAATGATCGTAGAATAAACATCTCAGATCTTGTTCCAGACTTCGTATCAAAGACCTGTTCACTGTTCCAGTTGGTTTTTAACCTTGCACTCCTTACCGTCCCCTCCCTTTTCAGTATTCCTGCATCTCCACTGAAATAAGATTTGTATTTGATACATTTTTTTATAACATTTTTTTTAAAATCGTAATAAATTAAGAGGTTATTATCTAACATAACTTACGATTCAACTCCTTGAAATAGAAATTTCCAGATCGACTCTTCTTCTTTGGTAAAACTATTTGATATGATTGTTACCCTACTCCTGAATGGCGATTTACACTTTGATGAAATTGTCTTTATCCTAGAACATCTTTAGTATTTCCATAATCACCTGCATCGTTAATAATAATTACGTTATACCAAAAATGTCTTTTTTATCCTATTATAACCCTATTACATGAACATAACAGTTAATACCTTCACATTTTTCAGATTCAATATCATTTTTCGCTAACTCAAAGCTTTCAGTTTGATAATCTGTATCGTTACTTCCATCCATATCTTCATCCATATCACCTACCTCCTCAGTATCTGTTTGAAGAATGTCTTTTTTAAGTCAATACAATATTACATCCATATTACTTGTTATATATAAAAAATTATTACTTGCCTTTTAAACTATCTTCAACACTTTCTGTCCCCTCTTGTGATAAACCCAAGCTGTAGCTTGGTCCTTTTAACTCTTGTGTACTAACTAAACTCCTGCAAGGTGTATTCTTATTTTCTGATTTATCTTTTTCAAATTCACAGGCCCGTGCACCAAAAATCAAACTATATTTAATAAACAAACGTGGTGTAACTTTATTAACCTCTTACAATATACGGTTGTGACGTAGTATCAAAATACATCATCACAGAAATACGTAATGTAAGAATTATCTGTTTAACAAGAGTTGTTAACTCCAAGGTGTAAGAATGTCCTTTTAAGTCTATTGTACTAATCAAAGTCATTCATGGTTTATCCTTATTTTCCGTTTTATCCTTTTTCAATTCACATGACCCTGTGCCAATAATAAAACTATATTAATAAACATATTTGATATCAGCTATATTAACTTGTTATAATGTTCGGACGTGACGTAGTATACATTTACGTCAACAGAGAGTATACGTAATGTATGAATTTATGTAATAATATATGTGAATATATTTATTTTAAAATACCTTCCATCTCAGTAGCCTCTGCTTCATCTTGCGATAACCCCAAACTAAAACTTGGCTTCGAATAATCCTTTGAATTGCTTTTATCTAAAGACACCGATTTTTCTTTCTCTTTTTCTTTTTCTTTTCCTGAACATATTATAATTACGAACTAAATTTTAATTTCAACTTTTCAGCCGTATATTCTTTTATCATCTAAATGTAATTACTCTAACAAGTAGAATATGGAAACAAACCTTCCATAGATTTTGCCTCCATTTCATCTTGTGATAATCCCAAACTAAAACTCGGCTTAGCATAATCTTCGGAGCTGAATTCCTTAAACGAGACCTTCTTTTCCTTTACTTTGGCTGAAATATTAAAAGCATATACACTTTACCATCTATTTTTCGTTATCAAATTTAAAAAACAATAAACAAACCTGCACCTTCTTCAACAATTTTGGCTTGTGGTAAGTATTCAGCCAAAAAAAGATGTGGCACTTTTAGAGCTGCATGTAATATTTTTACATAACGTCATGTTTTTTATATTAACATAATTTAATATGACCAAAACTATGGACTCCCATCCACGAATATACATATTAACAATATACCTAGACTTTGTTGAAAGGGTGTTAGAGTCAAATTTTCCTTCTTTGATTTCACTTCCATCTCCTTCATACAATTTTCATTCTTTTCTTTATTATGTACTTCTTTTACTCTGTTAAACTTTTCTGGGTTTTTTTTATCTGTAATTAAAAATAATATTTAATTAAAGATCTCATTTACATTTATTGATATGCTTACATCTTAATTATAGGTGTAGCACCAACTTACAGTACGTCAACTCCTAACTATATCAACTCCTACATCTTAAATGTAATTTGTTAAACGACAATGAAAACCAATTATTAATTTCTAAATATTCTCAAACGTATCTTTAAAGTAATTTGACACCAATTATTACTTTTTAAAAACAATTATATAAAAAAACATATATAACTCATACCTTCATTTTGTTCACTTTCCACCTTTTCTACCTTTGCGCGTCTATCGTTGTCAATAGTTATTGTTCTTGTTAAAATGGGTCCTCCTATGTCCCCTACAACTTCACCCGTATTTGTCTTCTCACCGTCTTCGAAACATACTTCAACCTTTCCAGTAACATTTTCTATCATAAACCAAAAAATGATTAATTACACTCTTATACATCAATTACTCATCCAAATCCACCAAAAATACATTAACTTAGTATTACTATTACCACCAAAATTACTTTACCAGTCAAGGAAACTATAATTACAACGTAGAATTATTACAAAGTGTTAATCTTAAGATTTAATTATTTTAAGAACCTATATTAGAACACCACTAAATAGTAATAATCCCTTCATCCAACCATATTGGGTAACCTACTGCCAAAACCTCTAAACTACGACATTCTTCTTTTGTTTTCAAAAAAAATAAAATGTGCGTTATAAAAATTATTACACCACTTACATACGGGCTTTTGTACAAAAATATGTATAGCATACCGTTAATATGCTCATCCACTCCTGCTTCCTTTGTTTGTTTTACTTTTTCCAATGGTATGTCATCGGTAAATCTTTCAACTCCCATTCCTGCTAAAAGCTCCGCCTTATCCGTCTCCTTTACAGGTGCCAAAGTGATACCAAAATCCCCTCTTTCTTTAACTATTATTACCATTTCAATGATTAGGTATTAAATGGTTGTAAGTACATCATGGATATACAATTATTTTGTTTAACTTTGTGCATATACTTTATAAACAGGTAACTGTTCCTAATTCAGAAAACCCAAAATATGTTCCTTATTAAATATTATACCACTTACATATGTTATGACAAAAAAATAAATTTTGTACCTTTACTAGGCTGTTCTACTGCTTCTGCTTCCTTTGTTCGTGACAATTTTTCTAATGATACGTCTTCATTAAAACTTTCATCTCCCATGTCCACTATAAAGTCTACCTTATCCATCTCCTTCACAGCTCTAAAAGATACATCCACATCTCCTATTAAGTTAAATAATAATAATATTAAAATCATTACGTATTAACTGTAAACAATTACTACATCGACTACATCTATTACTTTACCATACAATGTAATTTCTTGTTACATTGACAGCGTAAATGTAATTTTCACTATTTCTACTTACTAAATAATGCTTACTTGTATTCTTAGCATTTTCAAAATTCGATACACTTCCTGTGTGTTTGTCTTTTTTTATTCTTTCCCAGAATCTGGGTACACCTTCTTCTGCGATACCCTTCCCCTTATCTTTCTGGTTGTCAGCTCTGAATGTTATATCAACCTCACGAGGTAGTTCCCCTATTAATAACAGAGTAAGGTAAATCATATACTTTCTATATAAACTAATATGTAACTATTTTTACACACGCTCCCGTTTAACATAAAACTACATTTTCTGTTTCATTTACCTTAAAAATACAATGTAACCGTAAACTACAGTTTTTAAATGACTTATTATACTTTAACGTATATAAACAATAAACATCATAACAGATTTATCAGACGCGTACTCACCAGTATCAAGTTCTCCACCCAACCAATTGTTAAGGCTGGGGCAAATACCTTCAACTGTTTCTCTTTCTTCTCCTACATCAACATCATCATCTAAGTGGTTTAACAGAAGGGTCAGATTTCAGTTTTTGCATTTTAAATCAACTAAACCATTATCATATTTTTTACCTCGTCCAGATTCTGATTCCTTTTCTGTTTCATCTTCCTCTTCTTCACTTTCAATTAAATGTTGACGTCTAGCATTAATGTCAAGACAAACATCCATTATCTGTTCATTCACCAAACCATCCCATGGCCAATTAAATATCCCATCATTGTTTGTTTCCTTCTCTTTGTCAGACGACACTGTCGTTGCAGCAGGTGTGGTACCTTGCAGTGGTTTATGATTAAAGACACTCTCGAACTTTGATTGAAGATTATCCAGCTCAACGTCTTCTGATTTTTTTTGTAACGATTCTATAATCCCACGCTCTAATTCGGTCTTGTTTTCCACTGCAATAACCATCAGCTTTTCTAGTTTTCTTATACTTTCCTGTTGACAATAACATGTAGAAGATTTAATTAATCTTTCACCAAAATTCATTTAATATTAAGCCACATATAATTTGTTCGCTACGTACCTTATTTGTTTTTTCCATCACTGCTTGTTTGTGGGGGTTCAAGAATTGCATTTTTATGGCTTTCTGCAACACCCTCTACGATGTTTACAAATTTGCCTACCCCAAATTCGCCATTTCTAATCTCCACCTTCTCTCTGAATTGTAGTCGTTCCAACGTCCAGTACTGTATCGCTGGTACTGTGATATCATCATACAATTCACTGCATTCTATGTTCCTTACATACAACATCTGTGTAATAACATTAAAGTATAAAAGAATTAAAATTTAAAACACATAAATATAAATGTACTTAAATACCCAAATACAACATCATACCGCTAGTATTGTCAGAGGACCCTTAAAAGGATTGCGTGTATCCCTGCACCAGTTGTTTTTGCATCTCCTTAAACATGTCATCACGTGAGCACACCAATTTATATCCTCGATATCAATGTTCTTCTTGAAAAAGTGTAGTATATCAAGTTTGCACTTCCCATGTGCATGACATTCAACCATTGTGGCAAGGAATAACACCAAGAAGTCCATCTTAAAATTGAAATCGACAACGTCTCCGGATGCGATTATTCTATTCACTATATCCGCAGGTGCAATATATGCTTCTTCATACAGGTTGCGCCAATTAGCAATCACTTGATCTAGCTTTTTTGTAGAAGTTAAAGAATCAATAAGCACACCTTTGCATGGAATGCCTAACAAAGTATGAATTGCTTCATCGTCTACTTTAATGTTACCACTAGGACATACTATCTCCATCCGCTCAGGATTGAACATGTCCACCACATAATGACCAAGCTTTTGTGGTATCCCTTCTACACGCAATTTCAATAACTTCCCAAACCCCATCTCTGTTACGGCAATTTTTTGCTTTGGGGATAGTTTAACAATTGCTTTAAACAGTTGTTTTGGAGAGCATCTGTTAAATATCGATAACCATTCAGTTGCTTCTCTTTCAGAAACTCCAATACATTCCGTGTTCAG
The DNA here is from genome assembly GCA_018326465.1 of Flaveria floridana. Classification (NCBI taxonomy): domain Eukaryota; kingdom Viridiplantae; phylum Streptophyta; class Magnoliopsida; order Asterales; family Asteraceae; genus Flaveria; species Flaveria floridana. The sequence continues at coordinate 10,466 of BJCO01833774.1, read as the reverse complement.
TTTCATGAGACGCTTTTTTTTAACTGCACGGTCTTCTCTATATTCTTCCTTGGGTTAGATTCAAAACTAATGGCCATTGTTCCTGTTTTTTAAAAAAAATGTGCCTTATATTAAAAATATAAATTGTAATACCAACAATATATGTCTTACATGAGCATTGTAAAATTCTATTTTACATTATAAATGTAAATAAATTACCTAACTCTCTCTTTTTTCCCTTCTCTTTTCTAGTTATGTTTTTCCTTTTTTCCTTCAAATCCTCTATTGATGAAATAACCATGTTCACCGGATATCCTGTTTTACAAGTGACAAAATCTATTTTGTTTTCAAACAAATACCATAAAATGTAAGCAAATTTTATCTATTATTAAGCTAATTAAACATGGTGTCAAAACCCTGAAATTATCTATTCTAACTTACCTCTTCGACTCACATTTCGTTTACATTTTCGTCGTTCAAAAGTGGATGAACTTAAAGAGATCACAGGACCTAATTGCACATTTTAAGTAAACATTTAACCATATTATATATGTCCTAAAATGTAACGTTTAATTAAAAACCAAATATCCAGAAGCAAAGTATGAATACCTTTTCGTTTAACGTTAACACTACGGCTTTTTGAGGAGCTAAGTTCAATAATAGGAATGTCCATTTCTGATTCATAATCTGTGTAGTTAACAAATTGAAATTATTATTCACTAATTACAAATAACATGAACTACATCAACTCAGTAATCACAGAATCAACTCAGTAATCAGATAATCAAGTAATAAATAGACGAACCCGAAGCGCTACCATCATCCTGAGAAACATTAATTGCAGTTTCAATTGTGTTCTTGAATCGATTCAATGATTTCTTTGCTAGTCGTTCGCTTGATCTAACTGCAAATATAAAAAAGATGGAGAAGAATTTTTTTAAAATCTTTACATGTTTCAGGGGTGTAGTATCATGCTACATCTATTTTTAAAAAACACATACCCCTTATTGAAGGGTTAGATACTTCCATATTGGTTCCCCTGCAACACAATCAGGAAAGGTAAATTGTACGAAATACGATTGTCTAACATAAACAACTAAGACCAAAAAAACAGATAAAATGGACAATAGGATGAACTGTAAACAAAAATCCCAAATTCAAGAACACCAGGTTAGCCTTGTAAACTAGGTTTCATCCATTTAATTATTTCTGGACTTACGTAAAAGAAAATTTGCAAAACTGGTATAAACTTACTACAAAAAAGAACACTACAAAACTAGGGTTCACTTAATTTCAAGTTTCCCCCAATTTCAGTACTTCGAATAGAAATTGGGGAAACTTACCGATTATCTACTACATGTAAATCAATGAAGTAGTTGTTGGCATTACCTTTTCGGACGCATCTTCAGGGATTTCACAGTGAGATCCTACTTCACTACCCTGTTTGGAAATTACGTTGCAGCTCGCAGTACAAATCGAGTTCCTTACTGGGAATGGGCTTCGATGTGGAGTTCAGGTGAAAGGGAGAGGGAAATCATCGAACGATTTTGGAGGTTGCAAGTTCAAATTAAAGCTGCAATGGTGGTCGACGGTTAACTGTAGGATGCGGGGTGTACGAAATGGAGGGGATGGTTTGCAGGTGGTAAGTGGGGATGGAAATTACCATTCTAACCTTACAGTACATTAAATAAGCTTAAAAAAATGAAAAAAGTGTATTTAAATTAGGACCATTGGATCAACAACTAAAGATTCAATCAAAGGCCTAAAAAAAGTTAACGGGTTATCGTAATTATAATGGGTTATCAATTGAACCTAACCCTATATATATATAAATACAACATATATATATATATATATATACACACACACACATACATACATACATACATATATATATATGTATGTATATGTATATATACATATATACATACATATATATATGTATGTATATATATATATATGTGTGTATATATATATATGTGTGTGTGTGTGTGTGTGTTGAATTATGAAGGATGAAACTACCGAAAACTCAGGATCTCACTACTGCTGCCAACTGCTGCATCAGTCCAAGTGCTGAATCCACTACTAAAGTGCATGTGCTAAATGACTGCTAATTAACATATGCCAAAGCAACTGCCGACTACATATGCTGAATGTCTGCCTCTCAGCATATGTAGATCAACAATCAATCATCAGTGAACTCCATGAGCTGTTGATCGACTATTACTCAGAACAAGTCTGTCTGTGCTGACGGCTGCTGCAAGACCAGTGAAGGGGGTCAATGCAACAGTTTACAGTTGTAGGTCAGATAATAAAGTTGGTTAGAAGAAAAAGGATCAGGACCCTTTTGTGGGTCAGATAATAAAGCTGGTTATGATGCAGCATTATGTCCTGGTTGAGTTGTCTTTTGTGGTTCAACGTTGACCTCAGTTGTAGGTGCAGCCTGACTTGGTGGAGAATGCAAGTCAAGCAGCTCACCCCTCTTGATCTTCTGCTTGATGACCCAAATATGCTAATCCATGGTGGATAGAGACATTGGACCAAGTCTTCTTCCGGAGAACTCATACAGCTTCAAGAAGCTCACCATCTTCTGTCTATCAGTAGACTTCTTCTGATTAGCTCTGATGGTAGCTCTTGACTTTGCAGCCTCTTCCCCCATCTTCCTCTTAGCATCCTTTTGCTCTTTTAGAACTTCTTGCTCAAGATGCTTGAGTCATTCAAATTCAATGTATTCATAGGATATCTCTGCCTTATAGAGGCCTTTGGAACTCAGGTAGGTTATCATGTTTTTCCTGTCTTGTTCCCTACCTACTTGAGTTTCTTGCTCAGTAGCCACAACCTCTACCTCAAAGCTTTCTTGATCTAAGGAGAGGGTAGGATATTTGTAAAGTATTTTTCTTCTCCTTTCTTCTTTGATTTTAAGGAGCAGTTCTGCATCCCTAGCTTCCTTCCTTTCCTTTGACAATTCCATGTCAGCCAGTTCATTCAGTTCATCCAAAGGAAAAGAGATGAGTTTATCAACATTATAGTTCCTAAACCCCATATAATTCAATTTGGTTGCCCGCAACTCATCTTCTTGAGTGCTTGGTGTAACGCCTGGATATTTTCCTTGAAGCGGACGAAAGAAGAAAAGGAAATAAAGTCCAAAGTCGGGGGACCAAACTTGCCAAAACGGGAGAAAGTTGGGAAGAGTGGGGGATTAAGAGGGGAGGGCAGCCCATACCTTCCCCACACTTGTGAAAATTCAGCAAAAGAGAGGAGAAGATAGAAAAGGGGAGAAAAGTTGGTTCGGGTGGATTCAAGTGTGCAAAATTGTCGTGTAGCGGGTCTAAACGAAGCTCTTCTTCTTGGTGTCGTTTGTGTGAGTTCTAGGACCCCTCTTTTACTCATTTTCAACTGATTTGGGGCTGGAACACATAGTAAACCCGTTTTTGTATATGTGTGTGTTTGACCCATTTGGATGTGTTTGCGTGTGATGCGTTTGGAGTTTGTTTTCGGGCTTGTGTGTGCTTGAATGGTGTTGTGGTATGCATTCCTAAGGTTTAGGATGGTTGATTTTGGCTTAGAATGGATTTGGATAAGCTTGGAGGTCAATTAATTGCAGATTGGGTTCGGGATGAACTGTATTCTGCAATAGTTAGGGCTAGGCGACCGACTGGAGGCCATACGGCTGACTGGGGTGCGATTGAGGTTCAGTCACACGTTTGAGATTCAATCGCACGACTGGAGGGCCAATCTCATGGGAAGTCATGTGACTGAGAGCCCATTCGCATAAGTACTCATCCGCATTGAGTCCATCCTCACGAGGTCCATTCGCATAGTGTCCATCTGTATAAGGTCCACTCGCACAATGTTTATTCACATGGATGTCCATTCGCACGAGGCTTAATCGCCTGGTGTTCATCCGCATTGGTCCATTCGCATGATGTTCAGTCGCCTGAAGGCCATGCGACTGAAGGGTGCCATTCGCCCAAATAGGGCTGGTGTACCCGAGGAAAGGCATAGTCTAATTGAACAATCATTCTGAAACTCTATCCGAACGCCTAACGTCTATGTCGCGTGCAAAATCGATAAAACCGCATAAAACACACATACGTTAACGTTGTTAGTTCAAGCTGTTCGGATGCCTAAATTTACGAACAAACTATTATTACACACTTATTATTATTTTATATAAGTAATAAAATTATAATATTCAAATTCGGTGCGAGAAAACGCTCAAAACGGTTAAACGTGTGAAATACACGATATTAACGCGCACCGAGCCGGCTTGTCACCGAATACGTAATATTAGACGAAACAAATCTTCCAATAGTATCCAATACATTTATAAGTCATAAATTTTCAAAAGAAAACTAAAATAAAAGTGTGATATAAGTCAGATTTGTACGCGATACCAGCCGACACGGAGCAACAGACATTTACCGGTCAGATTTGTACGCGATACCAGCCGACACGGAGCAACAGACATTTACCGGTATTAATTCAACCCCTATGTAAACCCACCCCCTGTCATTCTCTTCATAATTTACACACACTTAAGTGTGTTTTTAGAGAGAGAAGGAGAGAGAGGGAGAGAGAGAGAGCTGGAATTTCCGGCCACCCCCCGGTGGTGGTCCGGCGGCGGTCTGGCGGCGGCGGGCGGCGGTCCGGCGACCGTCGAAGACCCGTTTTCACCATAAAACCATTTTTCGACACTACGAACGCGATGGTAACCTCCGATTTCCCTGAATCTTTCGTTAAAGATGCTAAAAATCGAGTTCTATAATATGTCCAGAAAATGATATGCATGCGCACTATCAGAGATGGGACGATTCCGGAAGATCTGACCGTTGAATGTTTCTAATTTTTGGATATGTTATACCTAACATACACATCTTAACATCTAACGACAAGTTTTCAAAAATAGTACTCAGAGGTATGATGTTTCTGTCTACAAACATGATTGATCGGAATTTTCTACTTGAAAATCGGCTGTCCCAAAACTTGTTCATTTTCCCCAGAGATTCGACCGCGGAATCATAACATTTTTGAATTGCATGGACGATTCGAGACCAAAGAAATGTTCGTGATGGAAAAACGAACAAAATGGTGTATTCGGTTCTCATTGCATGTTGGTTTCAAGAAGATTCGTATATGCGAATCGGACGCGAAATGTATAAACCGAGTATTTAATATTCGTATATTATGTCAAACGAGTGGGACGAGTGCGGCTACTAAATATAAAAGTAGTGATAAAATACGTTTATGACAATTATAAAATATAACTAAATGAGATAAAATATGAACACACACATAAGTATAACTAACTTGTTATATTTAGCAAAAATTCATATAAATTGAAATATAACGTGTATTGTATAAATATTGGACATTTTAATAAAGTTGTATAAAGTGAAATACGACTCTTGAATTTTATAATAATTTGAATTGAAGAAAAATAATTTTATATATATAAATACTTAAATAGGTTAAATGGACTTTTATTAACAAACATATATATATATACACACATTATATATATTGGATTTGTATGAAGAATCTTATGGCTATTAAATAAACGTGTACGAATAGATATAACGAGTTTTCAAATGATCTATAAATTATGTACAACTAATCATTGTTTTATTAATATAAAAACCCAACGAAGTTATACTTACAAAAATTATAGATGAAATTCAATAATTTGGACGAGCATGATATCTTGGTAAAGACGGAAGAAATAATATGAAAATCTAAAGACTTATACTCGAGCCATATCAATAAAGATGAATTGTTTGATAAAGTATGTGTATATGTACAAACACTAATTATCAAGCATAAATAATACCAAACGACTTAAATCAAGTCGAAGCGGAATTGTAAGTATTAATACTTAACAATAATCTAAAGAGTAATGTACACAAATAATAAAACCTCAATCCAATAAACTCGAAACGTGTGAAGTAACAAACTAGATGGCTTGTTAAGCCAAATAGGAGCATGATTAGTTCATCATTTTAACAATAGCATGTACTTGATTATCAAGCAGGGAATTTAAATTGATGATTCTAATATTCCACAAGATGATGTCTGAATCCAAATAAGATAAATCTAAGTGTGTGGCTAAGGTGAGTACTTCGGCCCCATTTTCTTTAAATATTGTTTTACTTCAACTGTTTTGGGGGAAAAGCATGGTAAACGGTTTTTATTTACATGATGGGTAAAACGAGGATAATATATTTATGACGGTATAAATTTTGGTCAATAGTACAAGTGTGTGACTATTGAGCCCTAAATCCCCCCATAATCATTAACCTCAGGGATGAGGACGCAGACTATATTGGTAGATCTATCGGGTTAGAAGGGCCCGCTCTCACGACCAGCCGCGCTGGTCAAGATATGTGGCGATGGAGTTTATATGTTTGGACTGTTGTGGGGCACCGACGTGTTTCTTGGCTTGATTATGGACTTATGACCTGATTGTTATCATAGTACCTAGCTAGTCGATGTTGGGTATATTATCTCGCTACATCATAACTGTTTTGAAAACTGATTCGTTTACAAAGTTTTAAAACCCGAATGCTCACCAACTTTATGTTGACTAGTATTTTTCATGCTTTTCAGGGTTGTAAGTAAGCTCTGTTTGAAGTTAACGGAATGAGTCTTTGGAGGGTCAAATGTGTTAGTTGACTACCTGTAGTGGAAATTCTGAAATAAAAAAATGTTACCATTTGACTGAACAATATGGTTGTAAATAAACCTGAATTTCACTATGTTTTGCTTAAAAACATGTAAAGGTCTAATCCTTTGTAGTCAACTGTTTGATTGTTAACGTTTGACTATAATTGTTGGAATATTTCCAACTTCTGTTATCACCACATCACGTGATCTTCCGCTGCGATTTTCGAGGTGTGACACAACGATCTCCTGGGCACATGCTAAATCTTCAATCTCCGTCAGCACGTCCCAGTCAATAGTATGGGTCCCCTTCAAGGACCGTCCTATTAGCTTCCATAGCCTAAGTCGTGGTTGTGTCTCTCGAGGAAAGCGAAGATGGGGATACGGGTCAAGGAAGTCACCCTGACCCTCGGGCTCGGTCTCTGGGCGTAAACGCTTTCGTGGCGGCATGATCTACAAAAAAAATCAAAAACAAAAGAATAGTAAAAAAGAAAACGGCCCGTGACGTGAACTCACAGCCCGTAACCTTTGAATATTCAAATGTCAAGGCCCGTGACTACTGTTCACGACCCATAACCCTTTGAAATTCTATAGGGGTTACGGCTCGTGAACAACATTCACGGCCCGTAACCTTTTGAATGTGAAAAAGATTACGGCCCGTGATTGTCCTTCACGAGCCGTAACCCCAAACATATTCAGAATATTTTAATTTTTAATCCAAATTTTAACATATTTAAACGATAAAAATCAAAAAATAAATATGAAATTTGAATACATACGGTAGTAAGGAGTCGGAGGTCTAAAAACGGATAAAATCAGAGTGTCGTGACAGAAAGGATCGTATGTGAGTAATGGGGACGTAAATGAAGAAATGGCCCGTTAGGGCCTATATATGATAAACAGTAACGCCCGTGAAGGTTTTCACGAGCCGTTAGCCTCCCAACTTATGGGCCGTGAGGTACTTCACGACCGTTGCTGTAACGTTATGCCTTCACGACTCGTTTGTATAGCGGCATACGGCTCGTGAAGTGTCTCATGGGCCGTTAAATACTTTTCTACTTCTATAAATTCAACCACTTCACACAAATTTACAAAATATCCAAACCATGAGTGCTGCAAGTTTTACATCAATTTTCGCGTCACTTTCACCGCACCAAAATTCATGGACGGATGAAGAGGAGTTGACTTTAGTAAGATCTTGTATCGAAAATTCAGGGACCATCGCACCAAATTCAATATTTTGGAACCGGGTTTCACCACGTTTTCATCAAATTTTCGAACTTGAAAAATATCGCACCACTCGTGAACTTGGCAGCAAGTGGTTTGACTTGAGAAGGAAGGTCACGACATTTCACCAGACTTACAAAGACGTTTACAACAGTCAAAATACGTTATGGAATGATACAGATATTATGACAAACAACTCAAGAACGATGTCGGGAGAAGTTTGGAATTTCTTTTAACCATGTTGCGGCTTGGATCATTTATAAAAATCAAGAAGATTAAAAATTATATGTTTTATTATTGTGTGATAATAACCATTTATATTTTTTTAATGAAGTGTACTAATAAACGTTTATGTTTTAATAAAATATTTCATTACTGTTCTATATTATACGTCTAGAATACAGTTCGTCTGCCATAAATCTTCGGAATCTAAAGCAAGGATCCTATAAATTAGCCTCTTGCCACTCTAAAGATTTATTTTGAACCAACCTACACAATAATATATAAATTACAACTTCCGAATCTCTACCAATATGACCCGCATTAGGACGCCACACGGTTTCACCTGACACGATCTTCGATTTCTTATTTTCTGGAGTGCTGTCAATATTGTATACATGTCAGAAAATATAAAAATACGATTTGAATTGTACGAAAAACGTCCGGGCATTACGATGAATGCACCATGAATCATCACACGTATTTGGTCGGCATTCGTATGGAGAGTATATATGAACTTGTAGTGACTCCATACAAATCTTAAAAAAATACCAATTTTCTTCGTCATCAGTGATTGGTACGTAAACCTATTAAAAAATTTAATTCACGGTTATAAGTTGATGATTTTAACTGTATAACATGAAAACAGTATTACCGTATCAACTTCCCATAACGCGGGATATAGATATTCACTCCCGTCATCATATTCGTTACCCTTAACGGATCCCGAGTATATTAAGTTAAACAACTCAAATGGGAGAATCGTCCAACGATCACTACCCGACAACTCTTCTGTTCTACGTATTTTTTCGTATCTCCATATTGTGAGTCTATTTGTCCACGCCCGAACATGCTATAAAATAACAAGATTTTTAATTGTTGGAATTAAAAATAAAATAAAATTTACAATTAAAAATTTAAAATCTTACCTCTGTACATAAAAGACACGTTCCCTAGAAATTCACGCCAAAAATCTAACTGGATATCAGAATGACCCATGTAATACACCCTACATGTTTGGGCATCACCGTTACGTATAAACTGAATAACATTTTCAGACTAGTTCCTCCCATTCTGCCAATTATGGTTATCTATTTGATCGAGAATGCTTTCCACAATATCTTGTGAGTTTGAGGATAACTCATTGTGACGTCTTCTATTACTTGTGCGAGAAGACATTTTAACTGTTTCGTTTCTCACTAACCCTATAAAACAAATAATATCTGTTCGTTTATATAACGTTTATGCGGAATCTTAAATCAAATCAAATAATTTTTTTACGTTTTTCAAGGAATAATACGTCACGTCACATCATTATAATATTTAAAAATGCACGCAAATCGAGAAAATAATATACCGAATCTTATTCAGAAGAAAGCTCACGTCCCGTGAATGAAGTCACTGGTCGTGAAGTATACTCTTAACGGGTCGTAAGAAAGTTCACTGTCTCTATCTTACAGGCCATAAGAGCTTTTACAGCCCATTACCTACGAAAGCTGCAAAATTTAAAGTTGACAGTTTTAACGGGCCGTAAACCCTTCACGCGCCGTGACAAAATTCAAAGGGCGTCCCTTGAACATCTGACAGGGCGTCCCAATAGCAAAAGCCGGTTCGTTGCACGGTTCGTTGCAACACATGCGTGCTTGATTTATCGTTTTTACGTCTATTCCACCCTTTAACAGGTTTGTTGCAACACGTGAGTCTTAAATCGACTTAGTTATATTATTATATGTTTTACGCTTTGTTCAAATCTTTTTTCATATTAACACAGCACAATTTCAATACTTTGCACGGTTTTACGCCCCCGCAACTAGTTTGTTTCTTGTAATTTGAGCTCTAAAATTCAACGGAACTAAGTAAAAGATAAATTGTGATGTTAAGTTAAACAGTTAAAGCTGTGAATATCAACCAAGTTACGGGCAATGTTGAAGGACCGATGACATAGGACGTCGTAAAGTCAAAAAGTAAGGGGCTGTTTGTTTGCCTCTTAATGAGGCTGGTCAGATATTAATGTCTGACTCGGTCAGACATGGGTTGTTTGGTTAGATACCTCTTAATGAGAAAGAGGTCTGACCCAACCTCTTATTCAATCAGACATGAGAGAGCATCTGACCCGAGTCAGATCTATGGTATGTGACGGGTGGCTGAAGAGAGAGCTTCAATCGGCGACCAGCAACCATCAGCGACCAGCAACCATCGAACCCTAGCATCTGACTCGCGACCCTCATCATCTCTGTCGACCAGCAACCATCGAACCCTTCAATCGACCGCGACCCTTCAATCGACCGCGACCCTTCAATCGGCGACCAGCAACCATCGGCGACCACGACCCTTCAATCGACCGCGACCACGACCCAAATCACTTCAATCGACCGATTCAT
>BJCO01833756.1:7247-17979 GCA_018326465.1 Flaveria floridana | reverse complement strand
ATGAAGTTCTTCTCGTCTTTAACACCGGCTCCGCCGCTCGGTGCGGTGGCGGTGGGCATCTCCTCGGTGGCCGGAGTTTTGTCACTTATGGTGGTGGTGGGTAGGTTTCTTGCATTGGATTGCATCACAAAGAGTACAAGTGCACAAACACATACTGCAACAAAGTACAACTTCACCATCTCTCTATAACTCTCAATAACTCACACACACACACACACACACAAATGTTAACTAACAGGAGTATGAGGGAATGTTATGAGTTGATTGATGGTGGTGGTGGTGGTATTTATGGAGGAAATGAAGGGTGGTGGACAGTTGTAATGGTGGTGCATGGAATTAATTAATGTTGGTGTATTGAATGGATTTGCATGGATTCAGAGTTAGGTGAAGAGTATGAAAAGAAGAGAAATATTTAAAGTTAAGGTGGTGTATGTAAGTAGGTAAATAAGTCAACCCCTTGTTCTTTAATTTGCGAAAGAACCTTATATACGTTAGTTTCATGAATCCAACATATATCATGTGTTCGAACGCGCGCACACCGGGCACCGTGAAGATTTTGATCGATAATATTGGAAAAAGTTTATATTAAACTTACGTTTATAAACAAACAAACATACTTAGTAAAATTTTCAATTATACAGTATCTAATTAAAAAGAGTGTGAGATGAGGGCAATTGTTATTGTTATTTAACCAGATAAAAAACGTTATTAATTTCAATATATATTGCGTTAAAAAACCTCCTCTTTTGTTTTTCTAAAGGAAAATACCGAAATCATTAAAAAAAGAAAAAGATAGCATAACAATGTGTTTATAAACAACAAGATTTTGTGAGCTTTTAACAAAAAGCTAGTCCCACCTCAACTAATTTCATGTTGTTTTGATCGATCACTTGAAGTAAATAAAATAATAATTTCAGTCACGAAACAGAAGTTGAACTTGCATGCAAGTCACGTGTTCAAACTTCATGGCTAGCCAGGGTGTTTGCATTACTATATTTAATTCTGAAAAAATATTTAAATTTGATAACATTTTATTGAGAATTTGACTTATTAACGTTACACCCGAAGGTCCACATTTCAGTCTCTGAACATTGAGGCATTGAAACATTGGTACTAAAATCTGCTAGGATTATCATATGTGGACACTCGGAAGAAGCTGCGAGCCTATATTTGTTTATATTTTCTAAAGTTCGATTTGTAATGTTTTGATGTTTAATTAAAACGATCCGTTTTTAAATTGTGTTCTATCCTATCAGAACAAGAGTGGTATAAAGCTAGTTATAAATAAAAAGAATATATTACATCAAGTATAGGAAATTGATCATGTTTGTTGTTCCAAAAAAAATATAGAAAATTGATATGATTTAATGAGTTGTTAGAATTTTAATTATGTGTTCACAAGACATTAATTAACATCAATCCACGTCAATAATTCAGTTTTGTTTTAAACCGGTCTAAAAAGCTGAATATACAAAGCATAGAGTTAGATCCATAATTATTCAACTACAACATTGATTTTGTGCAAGTAATGAATATACCCCTCGCTACCATTCGATTTTATTCAATTTGGAAGGATAACTTGTTGAAAAAGTAGTTAAAAAGTTAATTTTAATTAAATACACAACTAATATACGCACCGGATAAAAAATAGAACACAATGACATGTTTTCAATTGGTGTAACTGGACGTACTGCTTTTAACATTCCGTTGTAAATGTTTTCTTTGTCTTACCGTCTTTGTATCGTCGATTTTTCTCTTTATCGTGCTCCTATGCACGTGATAAATACTCTAGAAGGAATGAAGCGGAAATTTCTTTGGGGTGGACGATCTTTAGAGAATAAGATTTCATGGGCCGCGTGTTATACATGTTTCTCTCCCGAGGTTCTTGGCAGTCTCGAAACAGGTCGCATGCATAAGGACTTCCAATTTATCTTTGTTGTCTATATGGAATTGGAAGCTAAAAACAAATCTAGAAGCACTTTGGTGTGAAGTGATACAACCAATTTATGCAAAAAGAAAACAAGATTGGATCCCCTACAAGAAAGCAATCCCGGGCATGTGGTGCAATATCATTAAAGCTTCAAAGGTCACTTACACTCAAAACTAATGATCTTGGACGTAAGACAATTCGAGTACATTTACTGCTATTTCGTTAAAAGACAGATCGAATCTAAGATGTTTGGGCATGCTTGGTGTTGGTTATGCTTTTCGGCGAAGTATATCGATGAGGTTAATTCCCCGATGATGGTGGAGGTGATTTAGGGTTGGGTGGATGTGTCGTGTGAAAGAGACCAATGAGAGTAAATACCAATAGGGTAATTTATATGTTTTTTTTAACTTTTCACTAACAAGAGCGTTTTTATCATTTAAATAAAAGCTAACTGAAATTATGATTTTTTCAGTCATTTGGATATAAATGGTAAAATGTAAAAACCATGATGTATCCATGCTATAAATAAATTTTGATTTAATGGTTTCTCTAGCCAACCATAGAGATGGAAATCAAACTCAAGTACCTAACTCCAATTATTCAAACGTTATATTTAGATAATTGAAATACTTTTTAACTAAACCTAAACTACTCAATTACGCCACCATTTGTGATATTTGTTGGTCTCCATAAAAAAGGCAATTGATAGCTTGGTAGTAAAAACTGTGTTCTTAAATTAAATGGTTGTAAGTTCAAATCATGTGATGTGCAAGTTTTTTATTAATTTCTTGTTAATACGAATTATTGTTTAAAAAAAAGCTATAGCCGTGGTGGCAAATAGTTAAATATTAGCAATAAAGAAAATACACAACATAGACGATCAATAATATTAATGGAAACGGTGTTATTTGACTACTCAAGCTTCATCGGGAACAGATGCCAGTTACTCCATCAACATGACTTCTGTTTTGTTTTGATTGTATGTTTTCCTTTGAATTCTATTTTAATTAAAATTTTAAAATTATTTTATCAATCAAATTAATCCCAAAAAAAAAAGTAAAGCATAGTCTCCGCCGATTTTCGCAACAAAATATGACGGTGGGGATCGTGTTTTGAAGGTATCGACTACTTTTTATAGAAAATCAAAAGTTATTATTTATTTATAGTCATGTCAGCAAGTTACCACCGTAGATTCACAATGAGGCTTGTATGAGAGATATGACGCGTATTCGTTTTTTGTCATGTATCATTTTGGTCATCCTCGAGAATCGTCGAAAATGTTATAGGGCTTGGGCGAGTAAAAAATTAAACCTAATTGTTATATATAAAGTTAATAACTCATATATAAAATTGTAGATCTAAGTGAGTGGAAAAAACGAGACTTTACCTCAATCAAATTGTAGTAACAGGTTAGGTAGTGACTTTACATTAAAATGCTAATGATTTGTTAATGGCCAAATGTGTTTTAGTGATTAACAAAAGTATATAGGATTTTCTTTAAAATACACACATATATATATATAATAAAATTAAAATTTCAAGCCCTGGGGTAGATCGATTCTTACGCAGTCACCCACCCTTCCCCTCCTCAAGGCCGGCCCTATGCATCCCCTGTTAATATTTTTTGAACTCGCTCTTAAATATATTTTCGACATAACCAGCGATCTATATCATCTTTCACTCGCCTATAAATAGAATAGCATCCTTTTATTGATAACATTCAATAATGCACAACATAAAATTGTGTGTGATCCAATTTGTGTATGAGTTCATATATATGTAGAGTTTTGTTGCGTCATGATGCTCAAACAACAAAAAAATTGATAATAAACGTTAAATAATCCTAGTGTTTCAAGAGACAATTTGGTATTTCAAGCATTTTACTCTATTTGATAGGAGGCTGAGAATTGATGTTAAGAGCCGATAATTAAGGATTAACCGGATGAGGGTGTGATGAGCACATTCTCCCTCATCTCGTGAACATAATCCATCAAAGATCCAATGAAGGAGAACAGATGGGTAAGAAACATAGAAGCCTCTACTTTTATAGGGACGCTCGTGAGAACACAACATTTTATCATATTAAGTACCTTAGACTATTATTTTGAGCTTATAAAGAAATATTGAGGTGTGCACAATCAAGGAGGAGTCGTGTGTTGATATATGTGGGCTGCTGTAAAATGTTATATAAATTTCTTCTATTGACCACTACATTACTTAAAGCTGAAAGTATTACCAAAAAATGACTCTTGTAAAAATCACACAAACTAAACCAAGAAGAGTGATAATCATCCATATAGCAAACAGTGAATAGTTTCCATTCAATATCAAGGTTTTCAATTCACATAACACCCACCTTAATTACAAGACTCAAAATTAACTAAAATGACACAAGATATATAATGTAGCTACTTAAAAGTAACACTTCACACCTTGCTCCATGAAAACGACCTTGGTTTTTTTTTCACTTTCAATGGAATCTTGATAGAGGTTACACAATCAAGCAGCGATAATCGGATCAATGAAATGATCAAAGGGAATTTTTAAAATGTGTACTTGCCAAATCAGATTAATTTGTAGGTATGGCATCTATGTGTTTATATTTTGTAGGGTAGGAACAAAGAAAACGACTTTTTACCAAATCAATGAACCTGGGTCTGAAGCTGCTAACATCTGCTGCCTATGCGGCAGTTAAGAGCTCCGGCACTGGAGGTGATAGCACCAACCAGTGACGAAGACTTTGCACCTAAACTTGAGGCTCGAGCATAGCTCGCAGCAGCCCCAGCACCAGATGGGACGAAATAAGCCCCATTAAGAAGTAGGTCGCCCTCTGATCTCCAGTTCCATCCATGCCAGTGTCTTGGATCTGTATCCACTCTCTTGGTTACCTAAATGCATGCGCATACCATTTTGATCAGTCCATCAAAAATAAACAATACCAAAAGTTTAAAACATAATGAAAGTAAATTTTTATGATTTGCACCTCTTTTGCAAATGGATTTGCAGGGGCTAAGTATCTGTTGCCTTGACTATTGATGGTAGGATTTGCACTTCCACCAATGGCATACATTTCCCAATGGGTGTAGTCGTTGTTCACCACATGGAAGTACCCATGTCTGCATCTGTAATTTGTTCACCAAAATTCAATTGCTTACATCAGTTATATATTATATAACCTGCATTTCTAAAGTATAGAGTCACCTAGTTTGGGTTAGGTGACTCAGGCTCAGGTCGAGTTGACTTGTATAAAGCATTTTTGCAACCATAATTAGTTAGTAATTAGGTGACCTTTGCTAAATATGGTTGCAAAATCATTATTCCTACCTAAACAATTTAAAAGGTTCTAAACGTTTTATTTTCAAATCATTTGAATTATTTTACATTTAGCTAAAAAATTTAATTCACATGTTTTGAGAGTTTAACTCAAAATAAGTGGTATTAAAATTTGGTCATTATTCAAGTTAGAGTACCTTGGCATTCTTTGGATAAGACCTTCCCCAAAATGATTGTAGGCAATGGTCACTTGCATTAGCTTGTCTCTAAAATAAGTGTCACTATGGCCCAACAATATCACCTGTATTATTGCAAAATAATATGTTACACATCTCAAGTAGTTAAAAAGGAAATTCTTTATAGGGATTTTTTTTAAATAATACCAACTTATGATTAATTGATTATTACATGTCAAATAATTGATAAAAAAATAATCATAAATAATCAAGATATACGCACCTCATTGTGATGGGTGAAGTAATTGTTAGAAATAGTTATGGCAGTTGAGCCCATAACAGCATCCACAAGCCCATCAGCACAATTAGACAGCGAGTTATGATCGACCCAAATATGACTGGACCCAAAGATGGATATCGCATCACCATCAGCCATAGTCCGCCACCCATAATGGGAAGGAGAGCTTCTCACCAATGCATTCCCAGTGGGCTTACAGTCATGGATATGTAAACCATGAATAATAATATTAGTAACAAATTGGATTGTCATGCAAGCTCCATTAGCAATATGCACATTAACCCCGCGTGCATCAATCGTTTTAAAGCTGTTCATAATAAGTTCTTGTTTTAACCGGATAACCATGTCACGTTTGAACACAATCCACAGAGGCTCCTCTTGGATGACAGCGTGGCGTAGGGTGCCAGGCCGTGGGTTGACCGGGTCATCGTCCCTGGAGTCAGTGACCACGTAAAACCGCCCATCACGGCCGCCAATGGCATTCCGCCCAAAACCAATGCCACAGTCAGCCAGCCGCCTGCGATTACGCTGCCAATTCCTGTCACACCGCCAGCAGTCATCTATTGGATTACCTGTACCGCATGAAAAATATCCCAACTTTCTCCTTTCTGTGTTGTTTCTCATGCTCCTGCTCATGATCAAGGTCAACCTCACAAATCAATATGGTAAAAAAAACTGTTTTTTTACACCATTTTGATGTTGGTATGTAATAATGTTAAGTTTTGTCAGCTGAGTGTGGAGGACCAGTTGACCAGTGTGCAATAATTTCATATAATTAAGGAATGTGCACCACCACCACAAAACTAGAAAGATATGAGCTATTGTTGTATTCTGTCGGTGGCCATAAACTGGGACCCTAATATAATGGCCAACAACCAAACAGGTACCTTAAGGATTTTGTAATTTCATTATATCTCACTAATCTTCACCGGCAAGGGCAGAACAGAGGGTCAAGAGGACCCACTGACCCATCACCAAAATATGTCAGTTTTTCCGTATATAATAGCTGTATAGTTATAGTTGGTAGAGAAAAGAACTTTATGATGACCCTCAGACTAAGAAGTTCTAGTTCCGCAAATATTCACAGGGGTTAATGGTGTCACATGTAAAAATAGATTCTTTAGAGAAAACATAATTGGTTGCTTTTGATTGCACATGAATGAATACATTCTAAATGTGAAACTTAGCAGACATGGTCACATTTCAGATGATGACAACTATTCAAATAAAAGCAACTATGGCAGACCACCTTGACTGAAATTAAGTAGTGATTTGACTGGTTTCTAAATACAATCCTATATTGACATTTATTTATTCTTCAATTTTGCAGTCTGTTATATTCTGTAAACATACTCTGCACTCCTGCAGTTTCATAACATTATCCACAATTAGTGATGGAAAATGTGGAAAAGATATGAATGCAAGACCCATGTGGGATGACATAGTGTATGATATAATTAGAGTCCTGTTACTATAGACAGCAGGGGCACATGGTGCTGCTTGAACTCTATCTTGTTGCTATAGTAAATTTCAACAATAAAAGAAAATTAAAAAAGAAAAGAAACCTTCCTACGTGAAAGCAAAATGTCTCAAGGGCCAATAAATGT
The DNA here is from genome assembly GCA_018326465.1 of Flaveria floridana. NCBI lineage: Eukaryota > Viridiplantae > Streptophyta > Magnoliopsida > Asterales > Asteraceae > Flaveria > Flaveria floridana. Next base: position 10,695 of record BJCO01833756.1, on the reverse strand, counting down.
TGGGGTAGATTAAAGCCCATTAAGAACCACAAGTGAAAATAAGTGTTTCTGGAATTAGATCTGTCATGCCCACAACAACTATTTTAAACAGACACATTTAATGTTATGACCAGCACCTTTCTATTCCAACATCAAATATCAATCCGCTGAGTCGGTGACCTTGTCCATCAGTAAAAAGTTCCAAGTTGTACGTAATGCGTAAAAGATAATTCAGATGTGGTGGATAGAGAAAGAGACCTACTTACTTAACAGTCTTATAATATATTACATTTAAAACAATATCTATATGTAGAGAGTGAGTTTCGTACATTTCAACCATAGAGACAACCTCCTCAGGGTCTTGGACTGCATTTTCATTTAACATTTCAATCTCCTTTATTCTGCAAGAATATGAATAAAAGCCGAATTTGTTAAAATAATACTTGTAAAAACCAAATTGCTCAAATCCAAATTAAAAATGTACAATGGAAACAATAACACATTACAAATTATTATATCATTCTTCCGAAATTCACTGAAAGTGACGCATACCAAGAAACAGAGACCAAAGGCAATGCCATTAAAGAGCTTTTGAGCAGGGGGGCAATTCAGTAAATAGAACCATAACAACCAATATACAGCGGTTCATTACGGTGTAATATTGTAATGTGTCTGTGTGCAGTGTGTGTGTGTGTTTTAGTGTGTGCGTGCGTGAAAGAGAAAACGGACGTTGGTTGTTACGTTAAAAACCGACAACGTAACCGTTTGTCATAACAGAAAAATATTCTCTGAATCTTTGTGAAATGACGGAAGTGCCCTAGAAGATGCTTATGTTTTGAACGCCGCTTGAGATGGATACGGATCCGCAGTTAAACAACGGTATATTAACGGCCAGATCTTAACGAATTCAGTATCTCAACGGCTGAGATTTCGTTTCGTGTGACGTAAGTTAACAAACCGATCTAACGGTGTAGATCTAGTTAAACAATAAAAATGAACGGTAAAACCGTCACCGAGTCAACTCGGTCGAAAATAACACTAAACGAAGAGGTAAAGACGGTGAGCTGAGTCGACTCAGTGATGTACGTTAAAAATAGTATTTACCTTGCAGCCATTGACGAGTGGTTGAAGCTCTGCAACTCTTCCGTCTCGCTCGTTCTGTAACATAAACAACAAATGCGAATCAGCTTTCAGCTTCACGATTACATTGAATACAGTAATCATACTCTAATTTCGCCTTTTTCAAGCTAACAATATCGATTCCGAATATAATTCTAACATTACAGAGATTCACGTCATGAATGGGCAATGCACATGAACAAATTAGACGAAACGATGCAGAAACAAGCGTAATTGCGAACAATTTCTTCTGAAATGCTCAAAAACAGATTAAACAGAAGGATTGAGGAAGACAAACGTAGGTTTTGAAGACGAAGCGACTGTGATGAATCCAAGAAGCAACATTACGAGAAAGAGGAAGGAGCAGAGGGATAACATCTTCATCGTCATCTTCTTAGGGAGCTCCATTGTAGGAAGGTAGGTAGGTAGGTAGCTTTAATTTGTTGAAGATGAAAGGTTCACAGAGTTGAAGTGGTGTTGGGGTGTGAAGTAGAGTAGAAGAAGAAGGTGGAATGTGTGTATGGGGACGGAAGAGAACGAGGGGAATTGAAGTGGGAATATTAAGGTGCTGCAATAGCGTAAGGGTCTTTAATAGCACTCTACATGTAAATTATAAAAAAGTTAAAATTCTTTTTTACTTTATTTATTTTTTATACAGTAAGGGATATTTGTATATGCAATGTTAGAACTTGTTATTTCATCATCAACTATATATAATTTGGAAAAAAATATGGTCTGTATTTAATTTATCACTACATCTTATTTTTTTAAAATATGGAATAGTTATATGGACTATCTTCTCATTTCTTATATTTTACAACTGCTATTCATCCTCTATATTAATTTCATATATTTTTTGACGAGAAAAAATAATAATTATAAAATAAATAAATAAATAAACAAGTATTATTTAATACTTAAAGTTGAATATAAAGAAATGAATGTGAGAGGTTTTAAAAGATGAACAAATTGTATTAATATATGTGACGTTTAGTTAAATTATAAGTTTAAAGATAAAGAATTAAATACGAATGCTCTTATTGAAATTCATGATAATAATTTCTCTAAAAACTTTTAGTTTTCTTTGTAAGTTTTCTTTATATTTTTAAGTTCTTAATTGTTTTACAGTTTGTTTTATTTGATCCTTTTTCCCAAGTGCGTTTGCTAAATAAATTGTAATTATTTGTTTTAAATTAGTGTTAGTGTTCGTTAACAAAACATTGTGTTCTCTTAATTCTGAGAATACACTTATGACACACCTATTTTTACTTTAAATCGACTTGCTGCAAAGTGAGTAATTACTATCTCCATATAACATGTGTTGTAATCAAGTAATCATTATATTGATTTAGAGTTGTGACTATTTTCATGTGTAAATTATTTTATTTATCTATTAACTATTTAAAGGTGTTTAAGCGCAAAGTGTCATAACTATTATTTTACTATTTAATATTACACAATCATTCTCTAAATCTATTCATATGTGCAGCCATCCCTCAAGAATCTAACTGACTCACTTCTTCGCATGTTGTTGATTGTGATGAACAGAAGTGGTAACTTACTCTCGTCCAATGACAGGCCAACAACATGCAGTCAAACATAGATTAATAACGGATCAAAGTAATCTAATCATTAAGAAGTTAATATTATTGAAAATAATATATATCCGATTTTGTTTTATATAAGATCTTTCAATTAAATGTTAGTATAATAAAAAATTTCTTAAGATTGTTTACATTACATATGACTAGTACATATGACTATGAAATAAACAGTAAACACCGTTTAATGGTACAATTGTCATACAACTATAGGCTATCTGAACGTACTTTTGTTGGTGCAAATATTATTCAAACATTTTGTACTCATGAAAGTTTTAAAAGCAATTACATATCTGAACATGTCATTGAATACATCTAACACGGTTACCACATGTTTAAGGTTTTACTATCATATTTATGTTTATCATCCCCGCTAGCCACTGCTATGACCCGCCAACCACACAGAATCACAACCAACACATCCATCCTCCAAGCATTGTAACCCCCAACAACCACTCGAACGCACCACCACCGTAACATCCTCTAATTACAAAATCACTATGGCACCAATGATCACTTAAATGCACCACCACCAACTCAATCCTCTAACCACCATTTCCATTGATGGTGATCATCCACTCACACAACCACCATCTCCATAACCACAAACAAATACATACACAAAATACTAAGCTCATATCCTACAAAAGGAAATCAATCTATTCACTATGATTAATCCAAAGTACGCTAGCTATTCACTTTAATTGGATACCCACTCTGAAATATTGTGTGATTAAACCAAATTAAAA
>BJCO01833746.1:0-11133 GCA_018326465.1 Flaveria floridana | reverse complement strand
TCAATCTTGATATGTTATAAGCTGTGTATATGATTGAATTTGATCCAAATAACACGTTTAAATCATTAATTTGGTCTGGTTCTTTTCTAAGTTAAAAATCCGGGAATTCGGATCTGAGTTTTGTGTAGTTTTGATGAAATAATGATCCGAAACCATTGTAAACGATGTGTATATGATCTGTTTTGAACATGGCATGATTTGGATTGGTGAAAGATTATGATTGTGAAATACTTTACCATCCTGGTAAAGCAAATGTGGTTGCTGACGCGTTAAGCAGAAAGAATGAACATCCTCCGATTCGAGTTAAGTCATACAAGTTAGTGATAACCCCAGATTTTATGCATCAGTTTCGAGAAGCTCAATAAGAAGCATTAAAGGAAGAGAACGTGAAACGAGAACGAATGAAGGGTCAAACAAAGGATCTGGAAGAAAATAGTTTTGGAGTTAAGACAAAATGTGGTCGTATGTGGGTTCCGATTAAGGTGAGAGAGTTGGTGCTAGATGAAGCTCATAAATCTAGATATTCTATATATCCAGGTGCTATTAAGATGTATAAAGACTTAAAACAAGAATATTGGTGGCCTGGTATGAAATTTAATGTGATGCAGTATGTGAATAAGTGTTTGACATGCCTTCAGGTTAAAGCTGAGCATCAAAAGCCATACGGTAAGCTTCAACCCTTAGAAATTCCAAAATGGAAATGGGAGGAATTGACAATGGATTTCATAACTAAGCTTCCACGTACAGCTAAAGGTTATGATACCATTTGGGTCATAGTGGATAGATTGACACGTAGCGGGCATTTCTTGCCAATCAAGGAGACGTACAACTCTGAGAAGAGAGATTATTCAAGAAATTATTGCTCGTCATGGGGTACCATTATCAATTGTGTCAGATAGAGATACACGTTTTACTTCGAGGTTTTGGAGAAAGTTTCATGAAAATATGGGTACACGTTTACTACACAGTACCTCTTTTCACCCAGAAACTGATGGGTTGACTGAAAGAACTATCTAAACAGTCGAAGATATGTTACGAGCTTGTGTTATAGATTTCGGTGGTAGCTGGGATAGCCATTTGCCATTAGTTGAATTCTCCTACAATAACAGTTATCATTCCACAATTGGGAGAGCCCCTTATGAGATGTTATATGGCAGAAAGTGCAGAAGTCCGATATGTTGGGGAGAAATTGGGCAAAAAGAGTTGGGTAGTTTGGAAATTGTACAGGCTACAAATGAAAAGCTGGATCAGATCAAAGCTCGGTTTAAAGCGGCTCAGGATCGATAAAAGTCTTATGAAGATAAAAGGCGAAGGCATATAGAGTTTGAAGTAGGAGATAGGGTTATGTTGAAAGTATCTCCTTGGAAGGGAATTATCAGATTCAGAAAGAGAGGAAAGTTAAGTCCTCGTTTTATAGGACCGTTTAGAATCATAGAACGAATTGGAGAAGTAGCCTATAAACTAGAATTACCCGATCAGTTGCAAGGAATCCACCCAACTTTTCACGTATCATAGTTGCGCAAGTGTTTAGCCGATGAAAATGCATACGTACCTTTAGATGATGTAGAGGTGGATGATAGGTTGAATTATGTTGAGAAACCTACTGCTATAGTAGACAGAAAGATGAAAAGATTGAGAAATAAAACCATTGAGTTAGTTAAAGTGCAGTGGTCGAATAGAAAGGGATCTGATTTCACCTGGGAATCAGAATATGAGATGAGAAGAGATTATCCCCAGTTATTTGAATAGTTGGTTTCGGGGACGAAACCTATTTAAGGGGGAAAGAGTTGTAACATCCGGTTTCTAAATCCGGACTTGTAATTGTATTATAGTTATGTTTAATTAATTAAGCTGAGTTTGTTTGTTGAAATTGGTGTTCAGTCGCATGACATGCATGCGAATGAACTTCAGTCGCACCCCTTACGTGCGACTGAGATTCAATCGCACGAATCATAGGCGTATGAGCTTCAGTCGCACGATTCAGTCGTGCGAACTGTCACTGTGTGAGGCGGTTAAGATGTGGGTGTGGATAAGTAAGGCGGTGCAGAGAGTTCAAAAGCAGATTTCTATCTGCATCTACTCCATTTTCTTGTTCCCTTTACACCCAAACACCCCTGTTCTTACCAAATTGACTAAGGCAACTCCGTTTCGGTAAGTTTTGGACGTCACGGATCAATCTTGATATGTTATAAGCTGTGTATATGATTGAATTTGATCCAAATAACATGTTTAAATCATTAATTTGGTCTGGTTCTTTTCTAAGTTAAAAATCCGGGAATTCAGATCTGAGTTTTGTGTAGTTTTGATGAAATAATGATCCGAAACCATTGAAAACGATGTGTATATGATCTGTTTTGAATATGACATGATTTGAATGATTAAAACTTAAATTTTGAGTAAGTTTGGATCAAAAACGTCAAGAACACAGCTGCTGATCCGTTTTCAGACGAATGGGCTCAGTCGCATGCCTCAGTCGTGCGAATGAGAGTCTAGTCGTGCGACTGAGTGCGAATAGAGGTTCAGTCGTGCGATTGAGAACCCAGTCGCCTGGTTAGAAGACCGAATGAAGACGAGTGATCACTATGCACGAATGAGGACTCAGTCGTGCGAATGAATGGTCAGTCGTATGACTGAAGGTTCAGTCGCATGAGGTCCAATCGCACGATTGGATGTTCATCCGCATAAGTGTCCAAGTGTTCATTCGCATAGGAGTCCTGTTTGAGAATAGTTTACTGAATCAAGGTTTATTGCTTTAGATATACCTTGATTAGAGGAAGGATTAGTTATCTCGTGTACGTGGATTGTAGATTGTCGTGAGGAAGTTGATACGGTGAGTTCTAAGCCCTTTTTAAATGTTTGGTTTTAACATTCGGGCTAGCACACATACGATGATAAATGAATTGAATGTTTTAGCACCAGAACTATGATAATGATGTTTATATATTTCTAACAGCTTGTGAGGCTGTTAGGGTAAAGTTGGGGGTAATGAATGATTATCTGAACATTGTTAATCGTTACGTGATGGTAATGATTTCAATGGGTCAAATAGGGTGTGAATACAAATGAAAAGATATAAAAAAAACTAGTGCTAAAAGAATGAATGTGTGGCGTGCGTAAATTAATGTAATGATATAGGCAATAAGTAAAAGAAATGTTTTAAAGTGATGTAAATCTCAACAGGCCAGTTAGGGTAAGATGCCTGTGTGTAGACTGTACAGTGAGAATGAGTGATGACGATCACTCAGCTTTGTGAACATCTTGTGGTGACGACCCTAGATGATTAATTTGGCATCCTACTGGATGAGAGATAGTAATAGTTACAGTTTTTGGATGTGGGAAACTGGCAGTTTGTGGATGTGGGAAACTGACGTCCGGTGGGACAAAGTAAAGTTAAAGTTGATTTTATTATATTGCCAATAAAAATATGACTTTTGTATGTGAAAAGATGTTGTTAATGTTTTAATGAAAATTTAGAACTCACCAGTTTATCTTATGTTTTGAGTATGTTGTATGTGTGCTAGGTAAGGAAGAATCCTCTAATAATAGAGGAAAGCAAGTATGAGCTAAATAAGGATGCTATCCCAGAGTGGCTGCTGGCATAAGGTGTAGGACCTGTTAATAATGTAAATAGGAAAAATGTATAATCAAATACTATTATATGTAAAATTTTTGTATAACGTTGGGTTGACATGTATTTACGTTTAGTCTTCTGCTGTATGATAAACGCTCTGATTTGTGTTTAAGATGTTAATCCAACTACGTGGTGCGCCTCCGGTGCCCTGCCGGGTTTAGGGAGTCACAGATTAACATGAATCATCCCCTGGACAACAATCATCGTGGATATTTTCATGGGAGTTCAGACAAGAAATCAACTCTACTCAGCTGATTATGTTGCTGTCATTGAAAAGGGGTACATACACGATGGGCCATATTGATGTTTTGTGTCTCAAGTTGAGCCCAAGTATGTAAGCGGGGCCTTAAAGGATGAGGCATGGGTAGTTGCCATGCAAGAAGAGCTCCTACAGTATAAGAAGTTAGGTGTCTGGACACTTGTTGACAGACCAAAAGGTGCAAAGGTGATTGGCACTAAGTGGGTTCTTCGGTCTAAGAAGGATGACTAAGGGGTCATAATCAGAAACAAGGCTCGGCTGGTTGTTCAAAGGTTCAGACAAGTCGAAGGAGTTGACTACAATGAAGTATTTGCACCAGTGGCCAGGACGGAAGCAATTAGAATCTTCCTAGCCTATGCATCATTTATGTAGATCAAAGTGTATCAATTGGATGTGAAAAATGCATTTCTTCATCGTGAGATCCACAAAACTATTTACGTCAGTCAACCCAAAGGATTCGAGGATCCTTATCATCGGGATAGAGTTTATAAGCTAGACAAGGCTTTGTATGGGCTTTATCAAACCCTTCACGCCTGGTATGAGAAACTCTCTACTCATCTGCTGAAACATGGATTTCGCAGAGGTGTAATTGACTGCACGTTGTTCATTAAGGAAAAGGACGGTGATTTACTACTAGTACAGATATACGTGGATGACATAATCTTTGGTTCCAAGAATGAAGCATTATGTAAAGAATTCGAACCGGTGATGAAAGCTGAGTTTGAAATGAGTGCCATGGGAGAGATGAAGTTCTTTCTTGGTTTACAGGTTGATCAGACACCAAATGGAATCTTCCTGCATCAGACCAAATATGTTGGAGATATCCTAAGTCGGTTCAACATGGAGAATGCAACAGTTGCAGGTACTCCACTCGCCATGAACCATGATGTGGCACCCGACGAAAATGGTGATCTGGTTGATGCTACTATGTATCGAGGAATGATCAGATCTGTCACTTCCCTCACAGCATCTCATCCTGATATTATGTATGCCACGTGTCTCTGTTCAAGATATCTGGAAAAACCAAAGGTATATCATCTGATTGGGGTAAAAAGGATCTTTCGTTATCTGAAGAGTACTCCAACGCTTGGGTTCTAGTATCCTGATAATGATGACTTTGATCTAATAGCATATAATGACTCAGATTATGGTGGTTGCAAGATGAATTACAAGTCAACATCTGCAGGATCTCAGTTCTTTGGAAGACGATTAGTCACATGGCGGTGAAAGAAGCAGTTGTTTGTTGTTCTGTCAACATGTGAAGCTGAATACGTTGCTATGACAAGTTACTGTTCACAAATCATCTAGATTCAACAGCAAATGCGAGACTACAGCTCGGAATTATCTAATGTTAAGTACATCGTACATCATGTGAGTGGCCAACACATCATCAGAATGGGAAGAAGGTAGATTGAAGGATTTGAAAAATCCATCATAGTCAAAGAAAAAGGAAGGTCCTTTTCCCATAGGGGGTGGTGTATCTTTGTACATCAACATTGCACCACACTTCTACCTGGCCAGTTGAGTTATTGTAAACCCTTTTGTCTGGTATACTGTATCCATGGAAGATACCTTCTTCTGCCTTCTCGTAGAAATTCCCAGTCTGATTTTTCTTTAGCAGCATACAGGGTGCGCCAAATGGTTCCAGATACTCTAAATTGGGATCACGTTGCTGGAGCAACTCGTAACAAGTTTTTGATGACGTTTGCCCACCAAGTCCCGATTTAGAGTATAACATGCATGAGCCACTGCTTCGTTCCAGAATTGAACCGGCAGTTTCAATCAGCTAGCATTGTCCTTGCTGCTTCTATCAAGCTCCTATTCTTCCGTGCAGCTACTCCATTCATCTGTGGAGTGTAGGCAGACGAGAATTGATGAACAATTCTCACGACAGAATTCCTCCATCCACTGATTCTTGAATTCTTTCTCATTGTCTGAACGTATTTCCTAACTTTCAACTTGTAGAGTAACTCTAATATGGTAACAAGATGTTTGAATGATTCAAATGTCTCTGAAATCTCTTTCAGAAACATCACCCAAGAGAATCTTGAGTAATCATCAGTCACCACAAAGCAGTACCAATCACCAGCAATGCTCTTTGTGCTGACAGTGCCAAACAAATCCATATGTAGAAGCTCAAGAGGAATCTCGATAGAATGAACTTTCTTTGACTTGTGAGACTTCTTTGTCTTTTTTCCTTTCTTGCATGCTATGTAGAAGTCTAGAAGCTGGAAGTTCTTGACAGTAACTCCGTCCACCAGATCATTTTGAACCAGATGATTCATCATCCTAGGATTGATGTGTCCCATTCTCCTGTGCCAGGTAACTGAATCCCTCTCAGTTGCTTTAGACAAGAAGCACTAAGCAGTAGACTCAGTGGTGGAGGCTTTTGAAAGGTCCAAGACATACAGATCATTATATCTTGAAGCTGACATTAGAACTTGCTCCTTCGGGATAACATACTCCTTCTTAAATATGTAACACTTCTTATTGTCAAAAACAACTTTAAAGCCCTTATCACAAATTTGGGAGACAGAAAGCAAGTTGTTTTGCAATTGCTGAACGTAGTTGACCTTGTCAAACTTTACTTTCTCATTTCCTACTTCTCCTTGTGTAGTGATATAACCTCCTTTGTTGCCTACGAACGATACATGTCCCCCTTTAATTTGCTTGACGTTGAAAAGGAGAGACGAATTCCCGGTCATGTGTCTGGAAGCCCCACTATCAATAATCCAGGTATTAGTGATAGCGCTATAGTGGACAACCTACATAAAGAAAGGAAATTATTAGTTCTGGTTGGGGACGCAAGCCGTTACTGGCTTGGGGTTCCCATAGATACACACATCATGAACTCAACCCACTGACCTTCAGAGGACGAGGACACATCTTTCTTCATCTTGTCATCACTTTCAGACACATTACTTGATTTTTCTATCTATAAACCAGTTTTGTGTAAGGCCTGTTTGTGGTAAACAGACGACTGGCTTATGGTAAGAACTTTTAGTTCGCTAATTGTCCTAGGTTTAGCCTTGGGCAACACAGCTTCGCTTTGAGCTTGTCTGTGTTGACTTTGGTGTCTTAGAGGAGTATTAGATCTATTTCTGAAAAATCTTGGTTTTTCATCAAAAAGTTCAATTTTCCTTTTAGGTGTCTGATAATAAGGACAATTTGGAGAAATATGTCCTCGTTTTCCACAGTTATAGCAAGATCTCCCTTCGACAGGTGGAGGAGATCTTCTGTGAGGGATTGAGTCTGGTCAGGAGATGGTCTATTTATCATCCTTCTTAGATGCTTCACCTTCTTTAACAAATTTCATTGTTTTGACATTTTGAATGCATTTTTCTTTCTTTTTATTTGGATTTTGATGATTTACATGTGTAGGGTTTGTTGGTTTAGCATTTTTAGGTTCTGACTTAGATGTTTGTGAACCCGACCCAACACTATCCTGTTCACTTTATCACACAAATCCTCATTAAGCATCTTATCTTTCAATCCCGAAGTAGTTGCCTTCTGTTCAGTGATAGACTGCACAGTTTTATGTGTGGACTCTGGATCACTGATCAGAGCAGTAGTCACCACATGATCCTTAACCGGATTATTATTTATTGGTTTACATTTAGTATTTAAAAGGATTGCATGTGGTGGTGGTACTACTATATAACCCAGACCTTCCCCACCATTTCGTTCTTTCACAAAGTTCTGAACTATATGAGAGGAACTTACTAAACTATGCAGTTTTTGTTTTAAGGATTCAACTTTGACTTGCAACACTGCTTTTTCCTTTTTAGTTTCCTCTAAAGTTGTTAGATAGAACATAATGTCATTAGATTGATTTAGGGCAACAGCCTCGGTTTCCTTTATTTGTTTCCCTAGCAGTTCAATCTTTTCCTTAAAATTGCACTCATTTTATTGATAATTCTACTGCTATTGCTGTCACCAAAAATCCGGTCCAACACCCCAAAACTAAACGCATCGGAATTAAATATCACTTTATATGTGACTGTTTTGAAAACAATTAATCGATTTTGTTAAAATTAACACGGATTTCCAACGCGCCGACCTCTACACAAAAGCTTTTGATAAACCTCGATTTTAATATCAATTAGAGGTCAATGGCATTAAAAAGAAAGATGATTTGATTCCAGACGAATCAAGTTCATAGTCCGTCTCTATGTTTTATTTTTTTAATTTTCTTTTTCTTTATTTTATTTTATTTTATTTTTCTGTCTTTAAAAAATTTAAAAACACAAAAAGCTTTTCGGTTTTAGAATTTTAGGGGGAGAATAGTTTTAGTTTCAGTAGTTAGTATTTAACTAAGCAAAAAAAAAAACGGGGGCGGGCAGATAAGCTAAGAAGCAAAGACATCACATCTGTAAAATCGATTCATGTTAATGGAAATGACAGTACACAGGCATCGAATTGTTTAGGACACCAAAAGGATTTAAATGTTCTAAAATGTTATATTCAAAGTTACAAAAAGTTATAAGTCTAAGAAGTCAAAGGCTAATGAGTTGAAAAATAATAGCAAGCTAGTCTGTTGCTATTGTTACATAGAGAAAGTAGATCTAGAGGCTACTAATCCATCATATGATGCGTCAGTAGATTCAACACAATAGACAAGTAGACTTCATTGGTGACAACTTTAAAACTAAATCGTTCAACAGGCTGTGGGCTTCTATTTTGTTGAAAGAAATTGATCTGCTCAAGATAAATATTAAATTGATGTGGCTAATGTGATATGATCCAAGTCGGGTCATACCTAATATCAAGCTAGACAAACACCTATAATATTTGTTTATTGATTTGATCAATTAAATAGATATCAACACTACATACATTTAGAGAATGGTTTTCTAAATGAAATATGCATTTGAGAAATGAATAAATAACATGGGTTTATTTATTTTAAGAGAGTACTTTATATTGTTATTTAATAGGTTAAATAACATTATTTAGTTAATATAACATGTCTTGTTATTTGCCAAAAATACAAGTTTATTTAAAAGGGTTTAATTAAACTTGTTAAAAATCAAATTGTGTGGAAGAATTAAAAGGGGAAGCCCCTCATTGGACCCCCTTGGTTCTCAGCCTAATGGCTGGAAAAACACACCACCAAATGTTGGTGGTTGCTTAATTAATACACAACACCCACATGCAAGACATAACTTTCTCATTTCTCAAAAACAAGATTTCTTCTCTCCCTTCTTTCCTCTCTTCATTTTCGGACAAAAGAGAGCAGAAAAGAAGTGAAAAACTCAGCTGTGAAAAGGTGTTCAAAGCTGTGAAAAGGTGCTGAGAATCCTAGCTTTCAAGGGTGCTTGTTGGTGGCTTGGGGTATAGCTAACTTGAGGTCTTCTCCCTTGAAGATTCAGCCACGATTTCATCTTCTTTCACCTCAAGAAATTCGTTTATGAGCAGCTACAAAGGTTGTATACTTCAAATATCTTATGTTCATTTCATTGTATGCATTTGTATAATGATCCATGGTTTGGGGTTGCTTATTAAACGGGTTTAATAACCATCTTATTAACATGTTTTAAAACTAATAAATCCGCTGCGTTTTTCATATAAACAAGCTTATATGACCTTTGATAAACATGTTAAATTCCTACACTTATCTCTGGTTAACACAATCAACTTATTTCCAATAAGGGGTGAAGAGCAAAATGAACGCCACAAATGTGTGCGGACGACCATAAAAATAAGCAAAATGAATGAAAAATTGTGAAACACAATCAAACTAATGACAAATGTTATTGGGTGCCTCTCTGCTGCGCGATGGCACTGACCTGAGGATAAGCACAATTTAAATATTCTAGAATTCATTGTTGTTTGCGCCTCTTTGTTGTGCGATGGCACTGACCTGAGGCTTGGCATCTCTTTTAAAGCTCTTAGAATAGTTTCTTCTTGTCAAAAACCCGTAGACAGCTCAAAATTCTACTGAGGAAAGTTGCTTACCATATAAGTATGGGATCAACAAATGCTTGTTGAGATAATAAACCTAAATAATCACCAATGTATGTCAAAAATCTGTGTATGGATTTAGGTGAACAAATATACTGACAATCATCGTGGCAGCATTCCCCGATGGTCAAAATCAATGTGTGCTACGTAACAGCTCTAGCATGATTTCCTATTAGTGCTCATTAGTCTTAGATGAATAAAACTCTGTAATTGGTAAATATAACGTTCTCTTTATCGATGTAAATGTAAAATGTCCCAAATGATTATGTTTATGCTTGTATGATTCCATAAGAATCTTTCTAGATAAGATGAGAATGCTTGAAGTTGTTCTGGTCAGGGGGAGAAATCGTTTAAGGAAAGTTAAAATGTTTTCAACCCACCTCAAATGAAAAATACAAAAAGATTGTCTTAATTTAGTTTTTTTTAAAGTTCTCTTAGCTTTAGTTATGTTTGTATCGAGTCGACGTGGGACTATGTAACAAGAGGAAATATGTGAATGTCGCAAACTGAACCGAACGTTATCTGAGAAAAGCCTGTTTCTGAAATGTTAAAAGGATCACGTCTGAGGTGATCACAAGGTTTTAAAATGTTAAAAGGATCACGTCTGAGGTGATCAAATGGTTTTCAAGTAAAAGGATCATGTCTGAGGTGATCAAACAGTTTTGATTAAAAGGATCACGCCTGAGGTGATCAAAAGTTTTCATTTAAAAGGATCATGTCTGAGATGATCAACGGTCATAATGTCATATATCAAATTTAGGTTCTTGAAAGGTTGGGAAAAGTGAAGTCAAACTTATAAGTATGAGCCAATCGCACGATTGAATCATAAGTATGGACCAATCGCACGATTGGACCATACGTATGAACCAATCGCACGAATGGACCATGAGTATGAGCCAATCACACGATTGGACTATGAGTATGGGTCAAAGTATACGATTGGATCACAAGTATGAACCAATCATACAACTGGCTGAAGAAGTCTAAGTCAGTCATACGACTGAACCTCAGTAGCACGAATGAAGCATGCCTATGGGTCCAGTCACATGACTGAAACACAAACCAGTATAAAAAGGGGCTCATTCGTGTTGGACCAAAAGAACCAATGAGCCAAGATCAGGAAAACCTCTAAGTCCCACATGCCACTGCAACAACTGCTGAAGACTTCCATCAGTTACAGTGCTCTCTTGCTTGAATGTCAAACTCGAGAGCATCTTAGCTCCAGCCTCAGCTATTATGACAAAGTCTGAAGAACAAAGTATGAAGATCAAAGAACTGA
>BJCO01833728.1:2500-5000 GCA_018326465.1 Flaveria floridana | reverse complement strand
TGGTTGTTGTTGTTTTGGTTGTTGTTGGTGTTGTTATTGTTGTTGTTGTTGTTGTGGTTGTTGTTGTCATGGTGGTGGTTGTTGTTGTTGTTGTTGTTCTCGTCATTGTTGTTGTCGTTGTTGTTGTTGTTGTTGTTCTCGTCATTGTTGTTGTCGTCTTTGTTGTTGTCGTCCTTGTTGTTGTAGTCGTTGTTGTTATCATTGTCATCGTCCTCGTAGTAGTAGTAGTAGTTGTTGTTGTTGTCGTTGTTTTTGTTGTCGTCGTTGTTGTTGTTGTCATTGTTGTTGTCGTCGTCGTTGTTGTCGTCGTTGTTATTGTCATCGTTGTTGTTGTTGTCTTTATCGTTGTTGTCATTATTGGTGTTGTTGTCATTGTTGTTGGTGTTGTCGTTGTTGTTGTTTTCGTTGTTGTTGTGGTTATCGTTATTGTTGTTGTCGTTGTTATTGTTGTCGTCGTTGTTGTTGTCGTCGTTGTTGTTGTCATCGTTGTTGTTGTCGTCATTGTCATTGTTGTCGTCGTTGTTGTTGTCGTCGTTGTTGTTGTCGTTGTCGTTGTTGTTTTCGTTGTTGTTGTTGCCGTTGTTGTTGTTATTGTTGTTGTTTTTGTTGTTGTTGTTGTAGATGTTCTTGGTTATTGTTGTCGTCGTTGTTGTTGTCGTTGTTGTTCTTGTCGTTGTTGCCGTTGTCGTTGATGTTGTTGTAGTTGATGTTATTGTCATTTTTGTTGTTGTCCTTGTTTTTGTTGTTGTTGTCGTTGTTGTTGTTGTCGTTGTTGTTGTTGTTGTTGTCATTTTTGTTGTTGTTGTCGTTGTCGTTGTTGTCATTGTCGTTGTTGTCATTGTCATTGTTGTCGTTGTCGTTGTCGTTGTTGTCGTTGTCGTTGTTATCGTTGTTGTCGTTGTCGTTGTTGTCATTGTCGTTGTTGTTATAGTTGTTGTTGTAGTTATGGTTGTTGTTGTTGTGGTTATTGTTGTTGTGGTTGTTGTTGTTTTGGTTGTTGTTGGTGTTGTTATTGTTGTTGTTGTTGTTGTGGTTGTTTTTGTCGTGGTGGTTGTTGTTGTTGTTGTTATTGTTGTTATTGTTGTTGTTGTTGTTGTTGTTGTTGTTGTCGTCGTTGTTGATGTTGTCATCGTGGTTGTTATTGTTGTGGTTGTTGTCGTTGTGGTTGTTGTCGTTGTGGTTGTTGTCGTTGTCGTTGTTGTCGTTGTTGTTGTTGTCGTTGTTGTCGTTGTTGTCGTTGTTGTCGTTGTTGTTGTTGTGGTCGTTGTTGTCGTCGTTGTTGTTGTTGTCGTTGTTGTTGTTGTCGTTGTTGTTGTTGTCGGTGTTGTTGTTTTCGTTGTTTTCGTTGTTGTTGTTGTCGTTGTTGTTTTTATCGCTGTTGTTGTTGTCGTTGTTGTCATTGTTGTTGTTGTCGTTGTTGTTGTTGTGGTTGTTGTTGTTGCCGTTGTTGTTGTTGTCGTTGTTGTGGTTGTTGTTGTTGTTGTTGTTGTTGTTGGTTGTTGTTGTTGTTGTGGTTGTTGTTGTTGTTGTTGTTGTTGTTGTGGTTGTTGTTGTGGTTGTTATTGTCGTTATTGTTGTTGTAGTCGATGTTGTTGTTGTGGTTGTTGTTGTTGTTGTGGTTGTTGTTGTTATTGTTGTTGTTGATATGGTTGTTATTGTTGTTATGGTTGTTGTTGTTTTTTTTGTTGTTATGGTTATGGTTGTTGTTGTTGTTGTTATTGTCGTTGTTGTTGTTGTAGTCGATGTTGTTGTTGTGGTTGTTGTTGTTGTTGTGGTTGTTGTTGTTATTGTTGTTGTTGATATGGTTGTTATTGTTGTTATGGTTGTTGTTGTTTTTTTTGTTGTTATGGTTATGGTTGTTGTTGTTGTTGTTATTGTCGTTGTTGTTGTTGTAGTCGATGTTGTTGTTGTGGTTGTTGTTGTTGTTGTGGTTGTTGTTGTTATTGTTGTTGTTGATATGGTTGTTATTGTTGTTGTGGTTGTTGTTGTTGTTTTTGTTATTATGGTTATGGTTGTTGTTGTTGTTGTTATGCTGTTATTGTTGTTGTTGTTGCTGTTGGTGTTGTTGTTGCTGTTGTTGTTGTTGTAGTTGTTGTTGTTGTGGTTGTTGTTGTTTTGGTTGTTGTTGGTGTTGTTGTTGTTGTTATTGTTCTTGTTGTTGTGGTGGTGGTGGTTGTTGTTGTTTTTGTTGTTGTTACTGTTGTTGTTATTGTTGTTGTCGTCGTTGTTGTTGTTGTCATCGTGGTTGTTGTCGTTGTGTTTGTTGTCGTTGTCGTTGTTGTCATTGTTGTCGTTGTTGTTGTTGTCGTTATTGTCATTGTTGTCGTCGTTGTTGTTGTTTTCGTTGTTGTTGTTGTGGTTGTTGTTGTGGTCGTTGTTGTTTTTATGGTTATTGTTGTGGTATTTAATGTGGTTGTTATTGTTGTTGTGGTTGTTGTTGCGGTTGTTGTTGTGGTTGTTGTGGTTGTTGTTGTTATTGTCGTTGTTGTTGTTGTCGTTG
>BJCO01833720.1:0-10205 GCA_018326465.1 Flaveria floridana | reverse complement strand
AATCTTAATCTTAATTATGTGTCATTTATAATTTTTAAATATTTATTATTTCTTAACTTTAATGGTTGATAACATCTATTATAAATATAATGATTTTAAAAAGTTAAATTTATTCCACCCATGTAATACATGGGTTCTAACCTAGTAGAAAAATATAAGTATAAAAATCCTTGGCGCCGTTCAATTGAAGAAAAAAAAAATGAAAGTGATTATCCTTGGGTTCTGTGCTTCATCTTCATGCACCACAAGCTCATAACAAACAAACAAACATATTCGGTATATCCCACTTAAAAGCAAGGTCTAGGAAGGGTAGGTGGTAGCGAGTTTTTTCTCTATCTTGAGAGATAAAAAGTTCGCTTCCAAATAGACCAACGACTCAATACCAATAGCAATAACAATAACAAGCATATTATAATACACACAACACATAGGTATATATCACATACAGATTTAGATAGTGCATATTGCATACATCAAATAAGCGGCAGGGTTCACCTATAAAGGGTATAAGTCGAATAACAACACGACACGCTAGGGGTCCCTCACCTGGTCTTCCTTAACACTTCCTACCCACAGATCCCACTATAAGTCCTTGATTTTAATTCTACGTCTTCACACACTCCTATCCTCGATCATGTGCTCAGAGAGGTGCAAGTATACAATATCTCGTCTAATTATCTCGTCCCAAGTCAACATACACTACAAATAAAATGACATATAGTGGCATAAATGCTTAATGGCATTTTGTTTTTGTGCCACTAATTTTTTGTTTAAGTGACACTTTTCATATGCATATTTTTTGACATGTACTTTTAGTGGCACATAGTTTTTGTGTCATAAATTTAGATTTTTAATGGTATTTGTATATGCCATAGTAGTCTATACACAATTAGTGGCATTTAACTTTGTACCACTAATACTAGTAAACCTATCAAAATAAAAAAAGCATCTTATTAATTTGTAGAAATGTCATAGTAGTCTATACATATTTGTATATGTCATAGTAGTCTATACATAAATTAGTGGCATTTAACTTTGTACCACTAATACTTCGTAAACCTATCAAAACAAAAAAAAACATATTATTAATTTGTAGAAATGTCACCCCAAAATTCATCCCTCTCAAACTCATGCCATTACAAATTTCCATTCTTCTTAAATTTACCATCCTATTAAATTTTATACCGCCAATTTTTTCATTATACCGCCATACGCCCAAATGTGATTCCCTGTATTTTCTTTAGAAACCCTAGTTTCTAAAAACACAGAACTGAATTCCCTAAACACATTCATAAACCGCACCACTACACCCATCTATCCTGGAACCTAGGTAATCACATTTCAAAATCTCCTTCGGTTAGTTCTTCTTTTTGCGCGTCATCTTTATCCGTCATCTTTTAAAATACGTGTGAAGCTTAATTTTCAATTCCCCCTTTCTCATGTATCAACACAAAATCCTCAAACACCCCTCCACTCTCAGAACCCTAGATCAATCCTCAACCAGCTCCACCGCTATCGCAACCACCATCGCAATCATCACCCCCGCCTTCGTCGCTAGAAGACTCTAGATCTTCTATTGCGTTCACCTCACCAGCAAGTTTGCTCGCCGGAATCAACCAAACAACTCCCCAATCCGACCAAATATCCACCGGAATCAACCACCGTCACATCACCGGAGAAATCAACCACCGGAAGTACCTTCCAACATAACTTTGATTTCCTCGCCCGTCGGCATCGGTGCCTCTGGTAGCCCCGATGCACTCGTTGATCTCCTCGCCCGTCGGTTCTCAAACATTACTAATGTTTACATCGATGAACGACTCTCGGTCTCTCTCCCTGTTGATTTTGTAAGTTTCATTTTCCCTAATTTGTTGATCTAAGTTTTGGGGTTTCATGTTTAGTGGATCAGGTTATTGAGTTTGGTTAATTGATTGTTTGTTATCCCTTTGCATAAGTGTGTAGCAAGGTTTTGACATGTGATTAGGAAACAAAGTTATCCGCACCAGATGAATTGTGGTATCACGAATAGTGAATATTAAGATATTTGATTTGGGTGGAAAAAAGTTGAAGATCTTACTCATTTGTTTAAATATGTTAGAGTAACTAATATTATATCTTAACTAATATTATGTAATATAATCTGTAGCTATCTAGATTCATTAAAATCAAAGGTTGACTTTTAGAATGTCAATGTAATTATATCAATTGGGTACTGTAATGAAGTTATGTAAATAATGTTTAACATCTACATAAGGAGTTATAGAAGTTGTAGCAAACTAGAATTTAAATAGTAGTATGAAATTAGAATACTATACAATGGCTTTCTGAAATCATAATTATCTTCACAACACATTTGTACATGAATCACACAATTTCTTCATATGTACACACAGTGAAAGAAGATCACAGAGAGTGAGTTATAGTGGATAAAGATTATCTGTTTTCATCAATTAAAGTTATAACTTTTTATGGCCTCGGGCATAAGATTTTGTTTGTGTTATAATTTTTATTATGTTATATAAGAGTTGCAACCTGGAAGTGGTGGTATCTTTAGCAATCGTTTACGTTTACAACTTACAAGTGCACGTATAGCACTTTCTTGGTGTTGTAACCATCCGGCATTGCTAGTGAAATTGGTTTGATCTATAATGCACTCCCTTATATGAAGGTAACATGTCCACCACCACCACCGATCACTTCAACACCACCTGGCTCTCCGACCGCTTCTTCATCGCCGGTTCGACCAGACTTGTCTCCGAACCGCTTCTCTTCGACTCATTCCACCAGAAAACCCTCCGCTTCTTCCCCATCCTCAATATACACGTTCAGGTATTATCCTCTTATCCCTTTGTATCTTCACTTTTCATCTGTTTGATTCATTAAACCCTAGTTTTTTTAATTCAAGTTGAAGTTTGAACTTGATGTATGGTTGTTGGATATAGATAGATCCCTTTGAAGTCTGAATCGAATTTTGATTGAATCTGCTTGATTGTATTGTTGTTGGTATTTGATTGAGTATATGTTGGCGGCTGCTTCTTTTTACTGATTTAGAGTTTGTTGCATTTGAGGGTTTTAGGGATTGAGTTTTTGAAGATGCATCTGCTCGTGAGAGTCAATCGGCTTTGGAAAAGGCTAACGTTGAGGAGGTCAAATCTGTGAAGGTAACCTTATCCTTGTTACTTCAATTTATTTTTCTTGAAACAGAAGCTTGTTAATTTCATTAATTGGTGACGTATGCAGGGATGCACAGAAGGGTAAACCTTGTGTGGTACCCAAGAAATGGCAGGTTATATACACTGCCATTTAGGATGACATTATGATGGTTGTTGATCTGTTACAAAGTATCATCAGTTTTGTTGGTTGAAGATGATCGTCATATGTCCGTTAATTAGAGCTAATATCACATAATCTTCGCAAACTGCTATTTAAGAAGTTTGTATCTACTTATCTTTTATACCTCTACTTGCAGTGAATATTCCATACAACATGAATCTCGAATGCACAATCTTTGTTTATAAAGAGAGATCATCCTTATGTGTTTGTAAGTAAATGACACAAGCCATTTGCAAACTATTCTTTTTGTTAACATACTTGCTGAAGTTAAGCTTTACTTTTTTAAAATACCTGAAGATGAAGTCCAGTTGCAACATCTTTCTGATATTCAATCATACCACCCTCTGCATTTGGCTCAAACACCCTATAAACTAAAGTATATGTTTCTGTGTATAAATTACTATGACAAGTTAGCAAATTACTATGCATTCACCCACCCTTTCCTGCCCTTATATTGTATCAAGCTGCCACCATACAAGGTTATGATTGCATTCCAGTAGGGTTGGGAAATATGACAGGAAACTTTGCTCATCTGTGAAATATGGTTAGCCACATTCTATTAATCACTTTAATGTTATTTCAGCTATGGTTTCTTATGCTAGTTCACAACATAATTGACAATTAAGTGATGAAATGGGGAGACTTATTTTTTAAGAAGAAAAATTCATGATGTTTCTTAAAGTTATCAAGAATGCTATTTGTGATGATTTTGCATAATGAAAGATTGTCTGCTAAATGCACATGACTGGTATTACTTGTCTTGGATAATTCTGTGGCCCAGATGTTATTATTGATTTAAGTAGGTAAACTTTTATTAGGCTATGGAGTTTATTACTTTATGTACACATAATTTTGGGTCCTTATATCTCATAGTTGCTCGTCCCTACTACTTTATATTAACATCTATTTTCATTACTTTGTATTTTTTAGGTCCCTCGTGTTGGTTTTTCATCTAGTAATGAAATATCATCTTCAAGAAGTCATGATGATGAATGAAGAGTTGACAAAATGTGAAGTGTTGGTGCAGTAGAGATAACAACATTCATGGATTACTTGGAATAGAGTTGACGAACAAAAAAATTATATTTATTTTGTTTGTAAACACTTGAAATACGTTTGGAACTTATTATGTATTTGTTCGCTAACATTGGAACATGTTTTGGATTGAAACCATAATCTATGTTATGATCATGTAATTTTAAGTGTTTTTCATTTTTATTTTATTTTAAATTGTAATTTAGAAATGATTCAAAACCATCATTTATCTCTAACTAGAAATACATTTACTGCCATAATATTCGTGCCCACAAAAGCCTTTTTTTAAATTTATGGCAAAAACAATTATGCCACTAAATTGGTATAGATATTTTGTAATTAATATTATGGTAAAAATAAAAGTGTCACTAAAGATCTTCCCAAGTTTGGGTGGCACATAAAAAAGTGCCACTAAATGGCTTTAGTGGCACTGCTTATAGCGGCACTTTTTTTGTGTGCCACACAAAAATATAGGAGCCATTAGTGGTACTTTTTGGGTATTCTGTGACACTTTTTGTGTGTCACTGTATGACATTTTTTTGTAGTGATATGTCTTTCTCTACTCCTCCTACCCTCTAGGGTAATGTTCTATACTGCCCTAACAGGCGCTGTCATCGATCTCCTCTTCACGTGCCCAAACCATCTTAATCTACCCTCTCTTATTTTATTCGTGATACAAGCCACCTCTAGACTCTGTCGAAACACGTTATTTATTATCCGATCCAGTCTTGTGTGTCCACACATCCACCTCAGCATTTGTATTTCAGTGACCTCTATTTATCTCTGGTATGATTTCTTTATGGCCCAACAATCAGTTCCATATAGCATGGTTGGACGTACTGTCAACTTGTATAGTTTTTCTTTTAGTTTTGCTGGAAACCTCTTATCACATAAAACCCCTGATGCTGCTCTCCACTTGCACCATCCTGATTAAACACGGTGGGCTACATCACTGGGTATCTATCCGTCCTCCTATACGTACGATCCCAGGTAGTTGAACCTAAACGTTTGTGGGACCACCATACCGTGAATACTGATTTGGCTTTCCTCTTCAGTCTCACCACAAAAGTTATAATGCATGTATTCCGTCCTAGAGCGACTTATCCTTAAGCCTTTGTGCTCTAGTGTTGCTCTCCACTGTTCTACCCTCTCGTTAAGCACCCTTTAAGATTCTGATATTAATACAATATCATCCGCAAACAGCATGCACCATACGACTGGCTCATGTATAGATTTAGCCATCTCATCCAACATTACTGTGAAGAGAAATAGGCTCAATGTCGATCCTTGGTGGAGTCACACTTTCACCGGGAAAAAGTCTGTGTCTCCGACTGGTGCTCACACACACGTTTTTGTCCCGTCATACATATCCTTGATTATTTTGATGGACCTCTCTGGTAACATTCTAAGTCGTAGACTTTCCCAAATAAGTTGACGCGGGACACTGTCATAGGCTTTTTCTAGGTCGATAAACACCATATGGAGGTCCCTTTTCTTTTCTCTATATTTCTCTATTATCCTCCTTATGATGTGTATGGCTTCTGTTGTAGAGCGTCGTGACATAAATCCAAATTGTTTTATCGCTATCTGAGTTTCACGTCTAATTCTCGTGTCAATAACTCTTTCCCATAGTTTCATCGTCTGACTCAATAGCTTTATTTCCCTGTAGTTTACGCAACATTGGACATCACTTTTTTTCTTATATATGGGGACTATGACACTGTTTCTCCACTACTCTGGTTTTTTCCCGATCTTAAAGATAGTGTTGAATAAGTCTGTTAGCCATTGCACTCCCGGTATGTTATCTTGCCCCACCGCCTTAGCCCTTCCCATTTTCTTAAGGCCTCTCGTAACTTCTTCGACTGTTATGCTTCTACAATAACACTTGTTTTGTTGTGTTGTTTAGGTTGTTTTATCGATGTCAGTTTGTTGATTAAGGTTGCTTACGTTGAAAAGGTTATCAAAGTAGGTTTTCCATCTCATATTGATGTCCTTCTCCTTCACCAAAACCTTTCCATCCTCAGCCTTTATAAACTTCACCATTCTCAAGTCTTGTCTTCAACTTTCTCTTGCCTTGGCAATCTTAAACATGTCATGTTCTCCTTCTTTCGTCTTTAATCACTTGTACATCCTCTCATACGTTGTGTTCTTTGCCTCTGACACAGACTTTTTCGTCTCTCGTTTGGCCTCATTGTATTTAACTTTTAGATCTGCTCGTTCTTCCTCATTATTACAGCGTAAAAGCTCTCTAAAACTTTGTTGTTTAATTCTTATCTTCTCTTATACATTTTCGTTCCACCACCAGCATTCCTTATGACCGACTGTCTTATTTGTTGTAACTTCAAGAGTTTCTTTAGCTGCTTGAATGACTCTAGTTGCCATAGCCTCCCACTTTTGGTTTGCGTCTTCCTGTGGCACAGTCCGGCTCATTGGTATGACCTTATCTCTAAAGATGGTAATGTTTTCGTCTTTGAGTTGGCCCCATCTGATCGTAGGTCTAATTCTCTTAGTTGGTTTGACCATTGCTCTCTTCATGCGTAGATCCGCCACCAACGTATGATGTTGAGTCACCACAGTCTCGCCCGGGATTGCCTTACAGTCTTTCCACGAGCTACGATATTTTCCCCTCATAAGCAAATAGTCTATCTGTGTGTGTCTCCCGCCGCTGCTAAACGTTATTAGATGCGAGTCTCTCTTCTTAAAAAACGAATTTATAATGCCTAGGTCATGCGCTAATTCAAAGTCAAGAAGCTCCTTACCGGCATCATTCGTAAGATCATACCCAAAGCCTCCATGCATCAACGGGAAGTTGTCATTATCCTTACCGATATGCCCATTAAAATCTCCTCCATGCACCACAAGCTCAAATGATTTCAATAAGGATTCTAGATGAATTGAACGAATATGAAAGGGATGTTTATGTATGTTTGTTTGTTTTAGTTTTAACCATGCAAATAATTGAACATAAGTAATTTATTAGATTGTGTTATTAGACTAGCGTTTATTAGTAAAAATTTATGGGGTCAATTGACTTTTTAGGGTTTAATTCATGGTGATCTTTGTATATTGTAATCTAATTGTTCAATAATATTCGATCAATTTTTTTTATATACTATTAGATCCTTAAGGTTTTGAGTATTTCTCTTTTTCTTCCTTACATATACAAACTCTAGCCGTCGCCACCAAACTCAAACCCTAGACGAGGTGGCGTGCCATCACCGCTTGTCCCACCTTAATTTTCTTCTCTAGTTTCTATATTCCGTTGAATAAAACTTCCTTAGAGGTCAAAGACCCAAACTTAATATACATTCCCTTGGTCTGTTACCATCATGCTCTTGGTTCGTTCCCGAATTATAACTCCTAAATTGCAACGACCACTTCCTTTTCTTTTTCTTTATTGTATTTATCAATATTTTTCGTCGTACCAATGATCATGGTCCATGACCACCGACCTCAAACTACAAATTGATTAGATTTACACATCCACAAATCCAAAAAATCACCACTGACCATAATCATCAGCTTTTCTTTCATTATTAGATCTACAAATCTCATCTCTTGATCCACAAATCCAAAAGACTGCCACTGACCACAGTGAATGACCTTACTTTCTTTTTTGGATCTACAAGTCTTATCTCTTGATCTACGGATCCAAGAGACCGTCGCCTGACCACAATCACGACCATGTTTTTTTTTTCTTTTTAGATTTACGTATCTCTTCTCTTGATTTATGAATCGAAGAGACTTCTGCCTGCTAGCCTTAAATACATTGCCACATGATGGTCACTAGTTATCGACTTGTCATTCTGAGAACAAGAACCAATAAATTACAATCGTGTGAGCATGTCAAATTCAACCCCACAACCATATATTATTGATGACCAGGACTACAATCCATTGGTATGCATTTTTTTAAGACTTTAAAATGCTTAATCAAGTAAATTATGAATAACACACTCAATCAAATTATAGATGAAAAACAAGCACACTATGAATTTGTTGGATAAAGTTGGAATTTTTTATTCGATCAAAGCATTTTATGTCATTTTTATTAGCTCTTGTGTTCTTTTACAGTCTTAACGTTCAGTTTACTTCCGCTTCGACTTTGAAAGAGTATTAGATTGTAATATTAGACTATGGTTTATTAGCACGAGCCCATGGGTTCAATTAGATTTTTAAAATTTCTTATGATCTCTAAATATTATACCTTAATTATTCAAAAATATTAATAAGTCTGTTACCAATTTACATAATTACACAAGTAGAGTCTTCTTGTTTGCATTTGTTTGTTAAGAAAATAAATATGTTTATTTTTGTTTGTTAGCAATATAAATGAACTATTCATGATCATAAAACGAGCATTAATGAACATAAACAAACATAATTTAGTTAATAACATTTAAAAATTAATCATGAACATCAGATTATTACCATAAAATATAAACTAAACTAAATTGTAAGATTTATTTTTGGTTTCTAGGTGTGATGGTAATTTAAACATGACTTCTATGCACAAGTTAATATTATGTTTAATTCTAGGTGTTTCGCTAGTTGATCTAACGGATGAGATGGTAAGGAGACATTTCATGATTTCATGATTTGAGGCATTCACCCTCGTGAGCCTTTACCACCTCACTCACATCTACTAGCTCAACTAGCAGATTATCTACGATTAAAATCAACTTTAACATTTTTCTAGAAACCAAATTCATATTACCATAATACCTAGAACCCCAAAAAAATCAAGCGGAAAAAACGTGTAAATGAACAACAACAAATCCCAACTCGATTTTAGATATATTTCTTAGCTTCTATATAATAAGTAAATCATGAGGCTTTTACGAAATAATACGATTGTTCGGTGTTTGTTTACTACCATAATTAGTTGTCATTTCAAATACATAAGGACATAAGGTTTTACATTTTATGCATGTTTTCACCCAAATGAGTTGCTAGAATGTATCTACTATCTAATGATATTTTGGTTTTGGCCACCACTTCATGTAGACTTTTGAGAAAAGATAAGAGATCTCACTCTTGTCAAACGTAATGTATAAATCCCTAATGCACAAATCGAATTGTGTAACTCAATTATCAGATTCATATGCAAATCGTGAGGAGTGTAGAATACCAGAATACATGTGAAAAACAACAATAATTCTAACTTGATTTTAAAGATTTTTCTTAAAATTGTATTTAATAACTAAATCGTGAAATTTTTATATAATTGATTAGCTCTTTATTTGATTTATTAATTAGTTGTAAGTTTACTTTCGCAATTACCTTACAATTTTTTATCCACGGGATTTATCAAATCTATTTCAATTTTAAAATTTTCACACAAAAGGAGGTTATAGTTAGTGGTGGCATTTAACAATAATATTATATATATTTTTTATACCAATTATACATATGATACGTGTTTTCTCCTAAATCGATTGTTTTATCAAATGTTAGTTTCTCAGTTTCTCATATGTCAATTTCACTTAAGAGAAAAATTAATAAGAAAATCTCCCTTTTTTGTAGAGTAGAATTACAAGTGTTTAATGTAGTAGTGATACCGAGTAAAAGTTGTGTAACTCGAGATATTTGATGCTTAGATGTAAGAAAGTGACATGAGGAAAAAGGTGTATGCCCTAAGTTTGGTGTGTAAGTAGGTGTATTTGATGGCAACATAAGAAAAAAACAAGCTTTTGCTAGGAGTTTTTTCCAAGAGATTTGACCAAAAACAATATTATACTAAAAATGAAAGTTTATTTAGGGAAACATATTTTCTTGTATCCCACTTTGAGCCATCACAAAACCCATTAATACAAAAAAGAAGACCACCTAACAAT
>BJCO01833704.1:0-12049 GCA_018326465.1 Flaveria floridana | reverse complement strand
TATTTTAATTCTATTTTCATACTTTGAATTTTTAATAATATTTATTATGTAATCAATGTTTAATGAAAGTCTGGTTGTTTAAATCACCCGTGTATCACACGGACTCTAACCTAGTATGTTAATATATTAGTTTCTTCTAGTTTCCAAAAGACGACTTGATAGGAAATAACACCAAATAAAAAAGATTGTCTCTAATAATCTTGTTGCAAATTAACAAATAGCACACTCCATTACAAAGTAGACATAGGTGTTGTTTGTTTTTTCTACAGTACAACGTTTGCAGTTCGCGGACCATATCTGCAGGGATAGAGCTGGACCAAACCTCTACAGTCTACAACAAAAAGAGTGACTGTTTTTTAACGTCTGCAAACTGCTAAAATCAACTGGTAGTGATATATGGCGGTGCTGGCCGGTGGTGGTGATGGTAGATGGTGGGTGGTGGTGGACGGTCTAGGTGATCTACGTCCACTCTGCATCTAGGGTTTATATTATTATTGTGCTCAAAGAATACAATTACATCAATGGGTCTATTTATAATGCTAAATTAGGGTTAGTAATTAAGGCAATAATTTAGGCTCCAAAAATTAACCAAATAACCCTAATTGCCTTAGGGCCGGCTGCCCTTGTTTTCTGTCCGCAGCAAACAGGCCTGAACCAAGCCCGGTTCGGCCCAAAGCCTTCACAACTCAACAATCTCCCACTTGAAGGCTTTGCAAAAGTCTACAAACTCCGTCCAAGTAATCCAGATCCAGTAACTCCAATATTATTCATATCCAAAGTCTTCCAAGCTTCAATACTCATCAGCTAAGACTTCATTATAAGCCCTAGTTGCACCCCCTTCTCATCAAGTACATGAGGGGGCAGTTGAAGCTCCCCCGAGCTCCAATCCATTCTCTATCTTAACTGGTATGCACGATCCACCAGCTCCAGAGATAACCCGAGAATCATCAACACTCTCCTCATTCCGTAAGACATCCACAGGAGAGAATTTAACAATCGGAGTATCGGTCTTCAAAACCCAACATTGTTTTATGACAGTATCCAAAACACGCCTTGTGCTCCCTACTATCACCAAACCCCTAACCTGGTTTAGACCTCCAATCCCTCTCAGCCTGAATCACCTTGGTCCCAGGCTTCAGTCTTGTAAATTGAACCCTCTTTTGCCCCTTTGACTCAACGAACCCAACTTTGTATTGAGGAGCACTCATATTTTCCTCAGCAGGTACTTCCATCATGTATAATGATCCTCGTTTGTTTTCTCGAGCAATAACCAAATTTTCTTTTGTTACTTTCCATTTACCTTTACTAAACTTTACTTTTTGTCCCTATTCATCCGGTTGACTAACAGAGATAAGATTTCTCTTTAAAGCTGGAATGACCCTCACATTCTTCAAGTTCTAGTAGGTTCCCAATGGAGTTAACAGATTAACATCACCTATGCCCGTAACATCAAGAATATTACCATTTACCATTCGTACCTTCCTAAAGTTGCTAACTTTTAGATTCACCAACACCTCCCCGCTATGCATCATGTGAAATGAAGATCCAGAATCCATAACCCAAGAGTCCACACTGTTTTCATCCTCGAGTAGTAACGTGTCATCATCATATTCATCCTCAGCAACAGTGTTTACCTCACTAGATTTTCCCTGCTTACGCTTTGGACATTGACTCTTAACATGCCCAATCTCATCGCAACTCCAACACTTCACAGTTTTCCAAGCTCTAGACGAACTTCTCCCTCGACTCCTACTGCTTCTGTTATTTTCCCTACCATTGCCAACATATAACAAACCAGAAGATGACCTACCATTAGTGCTTTTTCTACGAGTTTCCTAACCTAGCACAATGTTTCGGACCCCGTCAAATGTTAACCCATTGGTCCCCACAGAACTAGTAATAGCCGTTACAGCTCCAGAACAACTATCTGGCAAAGAAGATAGTAATACTATAGCTTGAGTCTCATCATCAAACTTTATGCCCATAGAAGCTAACCTGGACGTGATCAATTTGAGATTATTAATATGCTCCAAAACTGAAGTTCCCTCATTCATTTAAGTCATGAATAACTCCCTCATCAAGAACACCTTATTAGCAGCAGACGGCTTTTCATACATATTTGACAAAATAGTCATTATATCACGAGCCGTGGTTTCATGCATAACGTTAAATGCAATGCTCCTCGTCAAAGCCAATGTAATAGCCTCTCTAGCCTTCTTATCCTTTGAGTTCCTAACTGCTTCTTCAGCTTTGTTCATTGTAGCCAGCATTTCTTCCAGTACTACTTCCAAATCCTTTTCACCAAGCAATGCTTCTATTTGCATCTTCCACCAAGCAAAGTCTGTCCCATTAAACTTTTCAATGCGAAACCCCCCCGCCGCCCACCTGTCTTCAGCCATTGCAAACGAGAAATGAATGCAATCACGAAACAGAAAATGAGGTTAATGAACACCGTGAGAAAAGATTAACCTTTGAAGAAAAAACCAAAAAAAAGCTAACCGAAGCCAAGCACTCCTTCAATAAAGCCCAAAAAATCCGAAGATACCTGAACCGGAAACTTTACCTGTAGAAAAACCGAGTGTAGCCAGCGATTTCAAGGAGTTCAAACCGAAAACCTAAACGCAAAACACTCAAAAGACGAGTCGGAAAAAAATAGCCATGTTATGTTCCTGGATGGCGGTGACCCTAGGGTTTGATCAAACCCTAATAGTGAACTCCAGAGAAACATACCCGAACAGCAGCCCTAGATTTCAAACCAACAGCAAAAGATAAAATTGCATCCTTCTCAAACAGCCTTCTGCAATTTCAGTGTGTAAACCCGGTGTGTTTTCGAACCTCGACTCTGATACCTCTTGTTAGGTATCACAATCAGAGTAGGTTCCAGTGGAAGCAAACAAACACACATAATCATAGAATAAAAAGAAAGAGTAGACAAGAGAGAATTGTAGTGGTTCGGTCTAGGTGACCTACGCCCACTTTGCAACTAGGATTTATATTATTATTGTGCTCAAAGAATACAATTACATCAATGGATCTATTTATAATGCTAAATTAGGGTTATTAATTAAGGCAATAACTTAGGCTCCAAGAATTAACTAAATAACCCGGTTCGGCCCATAGGACCGAACCAAACCTAGTTCGGCCCAAAGTCTTCACAACCCAACACGAGCAACAAAGCAAATATAATTATGGTGTAAAAAAAGAAGAGATTTTTATAAAGTATTTGGGTTTTTCATTGGATATCTTAAGAAAGAAGCAAATGAGGCTATTGATATGTACCTTTAGGATAGGAGAATTTTAACAAAAATTAGAGATAACTGAGGATAATTTAGTACTTAGTTCATACTTTCATATACTGTAAACGATGAATAACAAAGCTATATTTAAAGGAGGGGGAGTCGTCCTGGGATCCACGGGTTGCTACATCATATTTTTTCACTTTCTCCGGCTTTTTCTCATTTTACAGGGTGTTGTTTCGTTTTTTCTCATATTTTCCCTGTGTGCAATGTGAGGGGTGCGGTGCAATATGCAAAACACCACCCATTTGGTGAATCGCAGTGATTATTCCCCAGGTTGGGGTTTACTTTTTTCACCGGAACTAGAGGTGGTGTTCAGGATTACCTATTCCGCAGTTTACTATGTGTCCTCTTATGGCCATACAAGGAGAAATAACCAACCACACACTATTACATAATCAAGATAATTAAGGGTGATAGATCTGTAAATACTTTCCACACACGCTAGGTTTCCCCCTTAGCCGAAGCTTCTATGGGGTCAGTAGTGTTAATTTCCGACTCGGTAGTGTTAATTTCCGACTCGGTAGTGTTAATTTCCGGTCTGCTAGTATAATTTTTTTTAATAAATATAGAGTTAGGCCCCCTTAAAATAGTTTGCTTTCGCCCCCGCCCTCCCTAAGATGTGGTTCAAGCTCCGCCACTGGTTTTCCCAAGGACTTGCACCGAGTAATGGAGTCGTATTCTAGGATTCTATGATTGGTAGCAGTCCTCTCATTTGTAGTAGCTGGACCTTGCTTACACACTTTTTGTCAAAGTGTAAAGAAAGGCAACGCCTTCGATTTTCATATTTAAAAATATTAATCATTTTGATCTTTCTATGTTCAAACGTATTTTACTAACCTATTGCAATAAACCAAATTTGTTACATAATCTACATATAGGCTAATTAAGTATCAAATTGTTTTACAAGTATGTAGTGTGGTTTAAACTAAATGACTCAAGAAACTAACCACTACTTAAATATGACCTAATAAACTACCCACCAATATGACTCATAACTATTGCAAATTCCATGGATTGAATCGCACGGCCTGCTC
Organism: Flaveria floridana; assembly: GCA_018326465.1. Taxonomy (NCBI): domain Eukaryota; kingdom Viridiplantae; phylum Streptophyta; class Magnoliopsida; order Asterales; family Asteraceae; genus Flaveria; species Flaveria floridana. Next base: position 7,716 of record BJCO01833704.1, on the reverse strand, counting down.
CAATTGACACGTACGATCGATGTGCACAAGATTATTCATCAGTTCGGTTATCAGTTTTACTCCAAATACCACCAGAAACATGTTTCATTCGATTATTTTCTTAACCATCACTATAATTGGGTCTTCTTATTTACCTAAAAATTTTGTTTTTGAAAAATGTATATATATATTAATACAAGATTACAAAGATTACAAACGGAAGAAAATGCATAAGCTATTTAGCTTTAGATCTAGAAAAACCACATAGTTGTCTATTGGCATAACCACATAGTTGTGTCATTTTCATGATGTAATGGCATAAAGGAAGCTAATACCTTGTTTGACCTCAATATTGTCATGCATCTATTATAAGAATTATACATCACTGTGATTTTTTGAACATAAGTCATGTTTCATTTTTATTACAAACAAAAAAAAGGAAAAAACAGATTTAAGAATCTGAAAGAACTTTGGTAATGTTACTCTGCACCGTTGCAATCGTATCTACTGTAGATTTTGCAAGCCAACTGATTCCAACTTTAACCCGGTGCTCATCAGTTGGTAGCCTAATCAAGTAGGCTAGTTTCCTAGCTGCATTTCGTAACACAAAACCACCATGATTCAATCTATGAAATCTAAGGGAAAAAGTGGTTATGATAAAATAAGCGAGTTGGGACTATAGTATTTGATTAATATTCTAATTTTTTTAATAAAATACTTTTGGCAACTTTAGACCCATTGACGCTTTCAGTTTAAGCTAAAGATTGTTGGTTCTACCGATTCGACCATGAGAAAGTAAATGGGTCAAAATTTCCACGTGGTAAAAGCACAAAGTGTAGAACAAATACCAGCATGGCCGATGGGCCCCTCCAATGTCAGGCCCTCAATGAAACTTGGTGTAATGGCAGCATCATATTTTCCTAAGACCATCATCTCACCCAAATTCTGAAATCTGTAAACACAACAATAGTAGCATATGTATCAGATAATGAAGTAAAAAAGTTAAAAATGTGCCTCATAGTATTTGTGAATTATAACTACCAAACATTTTACTAGCTGCAAAATATAACAAAGCAATTTAACACACCTACTTTTATGAAAATTGCAATATTTATTTTACTTTATTTTTTCAAAATTAAAGTAATATGTGTCCACTATCATTATTATAGATAAATGGATTAATTTAACTTGGTCCATCTTTGTCTTTACTGAAGGCTTTTTTAGTAATTTCAAAAACAGACATGAATTCTTTTTTAAAATAAGTATCAACTTAAATGTTGAAATTTTATTAGCGAAATAAGTGCTATTATAGAACCAAACCTAAATGGTAAGAGTGGACGGTTGTTAATTGCAGCCCAAATGTTCCAACCAGCAAAATCTGCCTGCTGAAATGCGACCTGAAAATTCATGCAGATGCATTACCAAACACATGACAAAAATTAGATTTTCCCTCTGTCTGGAATCTGGATTGGCAAGCTTTCAATCCAAGATTACCCTTTGAACACATAGAAATCATTACAAAAAAACTGGCCATTTTGATCACAAGATTTTGGGGTGCTTGACACTATCCATCAAACAATGACCAGACAAAGGTTGGATTTTATTTTGGGACAAAGAGAGTATTATATCATAACCTTTCATCCCATTAATACACGCAACACTCAATTTTGGGTGTCAAAAACAGTTACAGTATCTTCTTTCTGAAAAGATTACAAATTTTAACTATCTTAGCTGATTACTGTCATCATTGCACATTAATTGATGGCAGTGAGTCAAAATACGCCCAAATTATCTAACAAATTGGTAAGATGGGTCAAATGAGTCGAAATGCTCCCAAATTATCTTTAAAAAAAACTTTCAGGAGAAAAAGTGATTCGAGTTTTACACGATCCACCCGTTTTGAGCTGTTACCAAATTCACTTGACCAGCCCATTTGCCCCCCCCCCCTCTTCTCTACTATTAACATATTTTCTTTAGAGTACCTGTGCAGTGGCTGGAAGCAATTTTCCTTTCGGGTCTCTTAAAGCAGACGAATCGCCAACAGCAAAAATGCGCGGGTGACCCTTGACTTGAAGAGTTTCATCTGTTTCTGCTTGTCCTCTACCCGTAACAGGAAGCTCAAAAGGCCAACCATTTGGTTCCAATTGTGGAAGTAATGGTTTATTTCCAACAGTCCATAGGACCAAATCAGCTTCTAGAAGTTGTGTTTTTGCACCCTTTTCAGTAGGCTGCACTTCCAGAACTAATTGTTCAGGATTATCGTCCTTTGCTGCAACATCTGATTGGTCAACAGAAGTAGTGAAATCACCAGATTTTCCTATACGGCGCACAAAAAATCCTAGTAGAAGTTCAACCTTCCTCGCGTATAGAACCTGTGAAATAGCTATTACTTCGAGATATCTTAACATGATTTAATATAAGAACCATTAAGGCTGCAGCTTGCGATGTAAGTCTGAATTTAATCTTGATGCATTGGCTATAACTAGGGGTGGAAAAATGGGTGTATGGCCAAGTTGGTGACCTGTCGGATGGGTTTGGGTAAAAAAAAAACAACTATAACATTCAGATTGGTCACCAACGTCTTTTTGTATTTTGTCAAGAATTGATGGCCTTGTGCCCTTGTCTATGAAGCAGAGCGACCTCGTCTTGCTTCTAGATCAAACGTGATTACAAAATCTACATAATTATAATAAAAAGAATAAAAGATAATTTCGGTTGATAATCTCTGATTTGATACTTGTCTTTTCTTGTATGTTCACTGTCTTTTTTATCAGCCAAGGGTCTCTCTACGAGCAATCTCTTTATGACTTTATCCTATAGGATAGAGGTGAGCCGATGAGGTTTGCCCTCATCTCACCCCCCAGACCCTACTATTTGGAGTGGGATTTTGCTAGGTATGTTTGTTTGTTTGTTAGAACACTGTAAACCAATTGAATACATGCTAGGAAACTATGAGCCGTCTAACACGTTCAACCATTTGAGCCATATCAATTTAGCTAATATCCTATATTTGACCCCTTATGATTAAAATGCAAACCAGATTGACCCGTTTTTATATAAACAGGTTAAATTACCACCACTAGCTATAGCATACCTCCATAAAAGAAATTGCATGTTCCATCTACAGATGTCCCATCGAATCACAATGACACAATGTATAGCTTTATAATCCATACGAACTTTTAGATCTCATTGCTCAAAAGTTCAGATTATTAATAACTTTATATCAACATATGACACATTAATTAATTTAATATATAAAAACCATAGAAATGTTTGAGGGTCAACTCAAACCCAACCATTTACACTCATAATAAATACTTGTTCTATTGACCCTTTACCCCATCCAACCACCTATTTTGTCACCTCTATAGACTATAGTAAATGTATAAGTAAATCTTTACAGGTAAGTCATGTTATAGTCATTTCAAATTATTAAGTCCACTATATTAGTTTATTAGTAGTAAAAAAGAAGTCTTTTTATTACCTTCAAAGCAGCTTCTCTATTTCCAGGAGGTGCAGTTGGTAAGATTGTGGATTCAACACTGATGGCTTGCACAACTCCTTTACCTTCTAGTCTTTCTGACACTGTAGCAGCCAGTTCAACACCTGAGTAACCAAGTCCTACCACCACCACACGAATTGGTGTTGCTTTACCAAAATTTTCACGCTCCAATTTTGTTAATTTGTCATTTACTTTCTGCATCACAATGTTTAGACAAGCAATTTAGGCAGCAAGTTCAAAATGTTGTAGAAATAAAGATAACCACGCTTATAAAATCAATAATTACCATGTCTAGAAACTTACAAAAGCATCATCTAGGGTCGAGAACGGCAGTGCAAATTCAGCAGCACCTGGTATGATATCAAGCTTAGGTTCAGCTCCTAAAGAAAGTACCAACCTGGCTGCCCACATACAAACATAGAAATTAGCAACTGGACATGAGCTTAACTTAATCTTTTTTTTTTAAAGAAAAGAAAAATAAGAACAAAAAATATATCTTGTTGAGTTTCATACCAATCATATTCGATAACAAGTCCACTCTCAAGCTGAACAGTTCCTCCACAGCCAGATGCATTAGCCCCATTCATTCCCGGATGATCACATGGACTGAGGACTTTCACCCTATCTTTTAGAAATTGAACCGCGGTGTTGGCAAGCAAGTCTGAAAACCGAGGAGCAATCTCCCATGCATCTACTTCTAAAATTGTAGTTAGGGAAATCAGTATGCAACGATCAAAAGTGAGCATCAAACCATGAATGAAAGCAAGTACCTCCGGTTAGAAGCTCATATAACATGGGCTTAAAGACAAACCGTTCAGATTGATCAACAAGGATCACCTGCAACAATTATTAGATTTGTATGTAATACCATCCACCAATCTAACGGTGACGTGAGAAAGAAGTAAAATCCTGAATAAAATCATGTTGAATTTCACCATTGTTACCTGAGGTTTCTTATCTTCAGGCCATGTGAGTGATTCCAATCTTAAAGCAGTATATAGTCCTCCAAATCCACCACCAAGTATGCACACCCTTGGCCTCTATATCAAGTAAGAATCAAATGTTTTTAAGTTGATAATGCTTGATAAACCTATATACAAACACATAGCAAGCCTAGAACCGAGGCTTTTTGTTTTTTTGAAGCATAAAGTAAGGTTTGCCTAACCCTGCTTCACTTTTGAGGTTCTGACTTTTACGTTGATCTAGGCCAGTTAACAAGTAGAAGGAAACCGAAAAGAGCTTCAAACAAATCCCAAAAGATAACAGCATGGCTATATATTAAACATATAGCATGCAAAACACTCTAATTTGGTGAGACAAACGAGCACCACATTAATGAATATGCAATTATGCATCTAAGATATAAGAAAAGGTGAAGCCAGCCGAGAATCAAACCTTTTTATCTGGCCACAAATAAGGTTTCATAGCCTCCTCCTGCGAAACTTCGGTACTCCCCACATTGTTACCTACTGGTGCAGAGTTAACAAGACTCGACAGTCCACTCCTTGAAGCACTCCCAAATAACAATGACTTTGAATGAAATTTTTCCAAAGAAGAACAGTGGAACAATTTCCCCCACTGAACAACTCTACCTGAAATTCACATAATACAAAGTTCTTAAAGTTTAATCAACTTTTCATCTATACAAAGAAGTTAATTCATTAATACTCTATGTCACTACCCCTGGGCTAGACGAAATGTTCGTCACCATCCCACCATCCCTGGACCCTACCAATAGTCATGCAGTCGTGCTATGAGTGAGGCTTTACTGTTATATGTTTCATTTTGACTTATACCCAATCGCCTTTAATCGAATTATTGGTTACTCCCAGTTTATTACATTTTATTATCTTTCCCCACCATGAGTAACTAACATTAATTGTTGATTCTAATCCAATTTTCGACAAATGATTTCAAAATTCCATAAAAACTCGTTTAAGTACGTGCAAAATCTCCATTTGTCCCAAACCCTAATCTCCATTGCATTTCAAATTACAGATTCACGTTAATCCTTAGTGAATTCATATTCTCCTTCGCATCACGTTTAAAACCTAATCATTTATAGTCGAATCTAATTTCAATATTCAAAATCGAATTCACTATTCATGAGCAACTCATGAAACCATGTAACAGAAACTCCCTATTAGAGTATCTGAAACTGAAAGCATCTAATCTTACGATTATTTATAAGATTTGTGTGGATTGGAAGAAAGAAATCTTACGATTGAGACGAGGGAGGACTGCTGAAGCACATAGGGCTGAGGCTGCTGCATTGAGATGTGCCATTGCAATAATCGATTAATTACATTCGAATAAGAAGAAGAAGAAGGGGGTAAATGGTAATGGAACTATGGATGTGGTGATCTGACTTCCACGTTGAAGTGGTAGTTGTTGCCTCTTCGTACGCCTAACCTCAGTGATTGGGGTCACACAAACTGAAACTATGCTTCTACTAACAAATGCGATTTTATCACTTTATGTCAGCACCTTCGAACATTAATTCATAAATTCATAATACGTCGCTAGGGTTGGTACTGATAAAAAAAAGGTGTTATTTCGTAACGTTAAACAGGACGTCGGCTATCATACGTTCATACATGCATTAAGAGATGTAATGATGTAAGTATGAATGTAAGGTTTAATTAAAAAAGATACATTACGATGTAGTATTGAGGTTGATTATTTAAATTAAAAAATTTAAAAACCAAAACCTTGTATCATGTTTGTTGCATTGGTAAGGGAAAGGCCTATAATGCCCTCTATCGCGTCCCGGAAACGATGTTCCATCATGATAGAATCTGGTGTGACATCTATCACACCCCACTTCAGACGGCCTTATATGAACATTTTGTTTTTTTAAGAAAAGTTGTATGGGCATGTTTGATTAAATTTAACACACTTTTGACTCTTGAAGCACTTACATTTAGATCCTTATTATCGTCCATATATCCCTTTCTTCAAACTCCATCCCTAACACACTTTGGACTCTTAGGCTTCATTTGGTTTATGAAATTATTTAAAACAGGAGTTGAAAATTTTTCATTTAAAACCTTGTTTGGTTGCTGACTAATTGAATTGAAATTGAAAATTTTTCCCAAATTTAATGGAATTTACTTTACTTTCACTAATTAGCGGAATGGATAACGATTCAATTGAATGTTATAGTTAACATTCAAATCCACTAAAAAAATACCAACCAAACACCATATTAATTTTAACAAGATTTCATTCTAAATTTCATTCCGATTCCTTTACAACACATTCTGTGAACTCAACGACCCACTAGATCATTTTCATCCATACTTTGGTGATGATTCATGATTAGCTTAGTCGCGCTTGACCAAGCATACCACGCTTATAACAAGCACGCTCATGTTTATAGCCAACGCACCCATGCTTAGCCTAGTGCGCTTATTTTTGAAAAATGATATACATAAATATTACTTAAGAATGAATATAAAATTTTAAAAGAATATACTTGCAAGAGGTTAGCCAGCTAGAATTTATTACTAGAATAAAACTAAAGTAACATCATAAACAAACAATGATTCAAACCGAGTATGGCTTTTAAAAACAAATGACCTTATTACACTCTTTTGTGTGGTTGTCAAGCTTTTCACAAACTTATATGATTGCTTTATATGTTCTTGTAATACTTTATATGTTCTTGTAATACATACACACACTTATAAATAAGATGTATGTAATACATAATCACCTAAAAACATGTTTTTATATATAATATCTAGGATGAAGAAGTCTTCAAAGAAGTCATGGTAAGTGACTCGCAAAGCAATTATCTATGACCCAAAATAACCCAATATGTTATAAATACCCATAAGGACCCAAAATAGAATCTTTGGGTTTGTTTTGTCATGCCTATCATTAGGTAAAAGGGTATATGATATCATCAAACATCGGTCCACATAGATTGCTTCTCAAGATCCAAACACGAACTTCAAATTCATTCATATAATCCAAATAAATACAGACAACACAAACAAACAATATATACAAAAGAAAACCTATATAAGACATTCAACCTATCGCATACTTTTATGTGCTCATCCAAATAAACAAAAAACTTCTTCTTTTGTTGATTTACCATACCATGTTATTGCAACTTAATCATTGCTTACTCCATTCGGACTCGCCTAGTAGATCATAGAAAACTTGTGGCTTCTTGTATTCGGCCTCGCACAATGCCTAAATCAAAAAATTTCAGCTAGGAG
>BJCO01833702.1:0-10778 GCA_018326465.1 Flaveria floridana | reverse complement strand
AGGTAAAATGTTGCTGAGGATGGCACGCGGGTGAAGCTACTTGGCGGGGCATGACTGACATCCATTCATACATGATAATACTGTTGTTTTGTAATGCAGTTGAACTATTATTTTGTAACATGATTAAACCATGGTGTATTGCTTAACAACAGTGTTTATAATGAAATGAATGGCTTTTGTTAAATTAATTCCGCTGCTTAAATTTATATTATGTAACGTTTTATGTAATTATTGCTGTGAATGACCAACTGTGAGGTGCCCGGGAACGGGGCCTTATAGATATATGTTATCCTTATGTTCCTCCAAACATGGGTGTACCTTTGACAGCTGTTCTACCTACAGTAGTGCCTATAGAAACTCAAAGTAACAATGATCCTGGTACATCAGCTCAAACAAGCAAATAGATTTCTCATGACTTTGAACCATGCACATCAGTAGACGTGCCATCTACTTCCGTAGATACGTCAACTTCCGCAGATGATGTACTCAAATCCCCTAACATTCCAAACACATAAGAAAATAACCTAACACCATTGACACATTTAGATATACCCTCTACAGAGGTTGCAGCTGATTCAATACCTTCTATGGAAGGCATACCCATACCTACAAAAACTTATTTAGCTGCACCAGAACATACTGAGTTAGACTATTTTGTTGACTCACCATCACAACAGACCCCATCTCCAATAACCAACATCACAAACCTGGATGCATACATCCAAGTTCATGATGTACCAACAGTTAGAACACATAAGGATCATCCAATTAATAACATGATTGATGATCTTAACAGCAGAACTACAAGACAACAAAGGGGAGCAGCCAACATCTGTTTGTTCTCCTACTTCCTATCACAAGTAATTCCACCCAACATAACTGAAGGTTTAAAAGACAACAGCTGGATTAAAGCAATGCAAGAAGAACTTCAACAATTTAGAAAAAAAGGAAGTGTGGAATCTAGTTGATCTCCTGACAATATCCAATTGGCACTAGGTGGTTATTCAAGAATAAACTAGATGATAGAGGAATAATAATTAAAAACAAAGCAAGACTAATTGCACAAGGATATACATAAGAAGAAGGTATAGACTATGATGAAGTTTTTGCACCAGTTGCAAGGATTGAGGCAATTAGAGTGTTTTTAGCCTATGCATCATATAAGAAGTTCATAGTTTACCAAATGGATGTGAAGTGTGCCTTCTTATACGGTAAAATTGATGAAGAGGTCTATGTTTCTCAACCACCAGGCTTTGATGATCCAGATTACCCTCACAGGGTGTACAAGCTTGATAAAGTTTTATATGGTCTTCATCAAGCACTAAGGAAATGGTATGAAACATTGTCCAAATTCCTACTGAAACATGGATATAATAGAGGTACAATTTACCAGACACTCTTCTTCAAACATGAACATCAAGATCTCTTAGTTGTTCAAATATATGTTGATGACATCATATTTGGATCAACAAACAAGAGATTATGTGAAGAGTTTGAAGTTTTAGTGCAATCAGAGTTTTAGATGAGTTCAATGGGAGAATTAACCTTTTTCCTAGGATTACAAGTTCATCAGAAAATAGATGGCATTTTAATTAATCAAGAGAAATATGTGCTTCAAATCTTAAAAAATACAACCTTGCAGACTCTTCATCATGCAAAACACCAGCATCTACCATAGATAAAGTAGTACCAGATCCAACAGGAAAGTCAATTGACCAACGATTATATAGAACAATGATAGGATCATTAATGTACTTAACTACCAGTAGACATGACATAATGTTTGCTGTGTGTGTGTGCTAGGTATCAAACAGATCCAAAGGAGTCACACTTGAAAATGCAGTAAAGAGAATCTTCAGATATCTCAAAGGGAAACCAACACTTGGACTTTGGTATCCCAAAGAAAGAGATTTCAAACTATACTCATATTCAGATAGTGACTTAGGAGGCTGCAACAACAACTGGAAATCAACAACTGGAGAGTGTCAATTCATAGGACCAAGACTTGTGTCTTGGAAGTGCAAAAAGCAGACAAATGTTTCAGTATCCACAGCTGAGGCTGAGTACATAGCTACTTCAGCTGGTTGCTTACAAGTTCTATGGTTGCAAAACCAATTACTTGACTATGGTTACAATTTTCTTCAAATTCCAATCTATATAGATAACTCAGCTGCTATGTTTATCACTGCTAACCCAGTTCAACATAGTAAAACTAAACAAATAGAAATCAGATACCATTTTCTGAGAGACTGTTCAAAAAAGGGTCTAGTCAAGTTGATCAAAGTGGACACAACAAATCATCTCGCTGATTTATTCACTAAGGCCTTTGATTCAGTTAGATTTAATTTCTTAATTGAATCCTTAGGCATGATCAACTTAGAATAAGATCACAACACCAACAACAGATATATGTCTTCATTAAATGTAATCATATGAGAAAGACACAAAACAAACATCTGCATAAGGCATCTGATACTTTAAGGACATGATAGTAAACTATAATCTGACATATATTCATGTTTTTGCCTAAACAACTAACTGCTGATCAGATGTGTTGGATGTGTGAATATGTTCAAGCTGAGTGGAAGCTAATCTATGTCATGCTCAACATAAAGTCAAGATGACTAAGTATGGACAAGTCATTGTGAGGAGTAATAAAGTAAGTCTCATCCGGAAGTGAACAATGACTCACCCATGCACACTTACTATTATAACCTCCATCTTTGTGCATCTTGACCCTCTGTTTTGCTTAAGCAGATACCTTGGTCAATAGGCACCTCTGTTTTATGTAAGTAAAGACCTGGTGACCGGATGCAAATCATAAATGTTCCAAAAGGAACTGCTCTCAACAGAATCCAAAAGGATCAACTGTATATTATTCAAAGAGCATAATAATATATCATCATTAATAAGATTTCAAAGAAATCTTAAGATAGAGCTTATAATCTATGGAACATGGTTTAAGTGTGATAAAGTGATGAATTGATCACATTCTGGGGGGACAACCATACACACACCTTGCATGATGCATCCATCTTTGTTTGTCTCTAAATTCTTACCAAAACATGATAACTAGTATGACATGTCCAACATACACTCTTGTTTGAATTTATACGGATTGAAATATTTGCAATCTGCACTAGATCTAGTAGACTACAAACTCAACAAAAATATGTCATAACGTGTCTGGTTCATAGTATGATCCCTGGTTTATCTTACAACTGCCTGACACAGACCATCATATTCTCTCTTCTATATGATTATCAGTTAGACACCTTATAAATTTTTGATAAATTCATACTATTATGATTAATCACAAATTTAGGGGTAGTAGTAAATGCATCTTTAACAACTAATTTTAACATTCTAATTTGAAGAAAATTGGAACTTGAGCACTAACTTGGCTGCAAGATATCTGAAGCATTCAAATACTTATGCACGATTGCCATGAAGCAATGTCATAAGGTCCAACATTAAAACAACAAATGGATTAACCATGTGTTAGTTCATACAGAAAGTTAAATCAATTCCCTTTGGAAGATACTTCTGTACCTTCGGAAGATATGGTTAAATGAATTTACTTCGGAACCTTCGGAAGAAAATTAACTTCGGAATATATGGTTAAATTAATTTTTTTCTCTTCAAAAGATATGCCAAATTGAATTTTCCTTCGGAAGAAAATTAACTTCGAAAGATATGGTTAAATTAAATTTTCCTTCGAAAGATATGCCAAATTGATTTTTCCTTCGGAAGTAAATTAACTTTCGGAAGAAAGGTTTCAGCAAGCTTAACAAATCTTTATGAAATTAACTTTCGGAAGAAAGCAAGATTTATGAAATTAACTTACTTCAACTTACTTCCAAAGCTAATTCATCAACACTCAAACATCAGTTTTGAAAACTTTAAATCGATGGGTGTGAAATAAGGATCTCTGGTCCTCCGCAGATGTTCTGCGGAAGAAAGAATGAATCTTGATTTCCGTAGATGTTCTATGTAAGGGTCAAAAACATCTCTCTGCCTTGCATGAATATTAATTACTTGTGTAGATATTAATTGATTAGATAACCTCGGAGGGGTAAAAAGGTGACTGGGTCCCACGTTATTAGGATAAGGTTAGACAGCCTGGAAAAAGTATAAAAAGACACCTCGATCGTTGGCCTTTCTATTCACTTTCAAAATACTTTCAACCTAGAAATCCTTTGATCCAAAACCCCTTTCACCTTCAATGAAATCGATCAGTTTAAGCTCACAAGTTTCACACAACTCAAACATCACAGCCACTATGGCTAATCGTTTTGTAAAGGATCACAACGTGTGGGCATTTCTGAACCCAGACGTGGAAGATGAATGCAGAGCAATCATTCGCTACTTGAGAAGGACATGCTCAACTATGCACTGACTGCAGATCCCATCATCTACCAAACGTACGTGATAGACTTCTAGAATTCAACTAGAGTAGAGGAAGAAGGTGAGGCATACATAATCTATGCAACCATAAGAACTCAACCACTGCGGATAGATGAACGCACAATCCGTAGTGCACAGAAGTTTGGAGAGGAAGAAGAAGGTCACCACACTCTCAACAGCAAACACCACAGTCTGAATCACCTAAATCTCCTCACCAAGAACCTCAACCACCATCATCTCCCATCCACTTGATATCCTCATCAAGTGAACATACTCAACCAATATCCCCTTCACATTCATAAACAACAGTAAACACTGCTTCAACTAAATTAGTTGATCAGCATGAGGCTCAACTGTCACCTCAACACTCCTAAAGTTCAGATGATTCTGGTGCCACAGAGCCCATGTCACCCTACCTATCTCAAACACCTCCACTACCAACTAAACCAACCACCTCACCTACACCCACTGAAACCATTGATAGCCCAACACCAACCGGGGAACTCAACCTAGATAAGGATGTTTATGAGGCTGTCAATGATGATGATACAGATGAGATCTGTATAGAAGCTGAGAAGGAGAATGTGGCTGAGGAAGTTGAAGAAGGAGAGGGTACTTACATTGATATCATAGCTTATGATAAGAAGGATTTGAGAGAAGAAGAGATAGATGTAAGCAAAAGCTACTTGGTAGCTGAGTACAATAAACTGATCCTCTAGGGCAATAAGAAATTGGCAAAATTAAGGAGAATGAAGGAGGAGTTAAAGGAGAAGGATGAGCTTGTAACTGTGAAAGAAGCTACCATCAGTAGCTTGGAAAGGAGGATGGTAAATCTAAGAGAAGAGAAGGAGATGGATAGTGAAGTCATTGATGCACTTCATGAGCTTCTTGCTGAACAGTCAGAACTTCTAAAAGCCAAAGATAATGAGATTGAGAGGTTGAGGAAGAAGTTGTCTGAAGTGGAATTAAGCAAAAGTGATTCAACTATGATCACTTACAGCAGAAAAAGGAAATACCTGGGGAAAACAACTGATGCTACTGATGAATCACCAAAAAGAATAAAACTAGATTCACTAGAGCGGACAGCCAAAGAGGAACAACCCAAAGAAGATAGTGATGGTGAATTGGAAGAATTAACAAGAGAAGAGTCTATTGAGCTTGCTGAAGAAGCCAAACAAGAACTACTGATAACTGATGATATAGTAGAGGAAAGACCACAGTCATCCATGTTCATGCAATTGATTAATAATGGATTCCCATATGACTTGGTAGAGAAGATGAACATGGGAGAGATGATCCAAATACTGAAAGAGTTTGATGATGTCAGGATGATTCTCCCCATGTGCAACTATGAAACATTATCAAACTTCAAGGAAATGGAAAAGACAAGGAAGGAATTAGGACATTATGACATAGCCAAGCTGACAAGATATTACATGATCTGCTAGTTACAAAGTCACAATTATGATTAGCATGAACTGAAGGGAAGAACAGTTGGTGAGCTCAAAAGAATGATGGAGTATGTGATGAGCAGTAAGCTGAGCACAGGAGTAAAGTTCAGGACTGGGGCTCCCAATCCTGCTTATCAATATCAATCATAACAAACTCATGCTAAGCCAACTGTAGTTGAAGTCAAAGACATACATAGAGGAACTGAACAAATGATAAGAGAGCCAGGGGATGTGATTCCTAACAAAGTTTAGCCTCTAGGCACTGATGTCAGAGAGATCACAGAACAGAAGACCACTCTAATTCAACTATATGATCTGATGACAACACCAAGTGCTACAGAAGATAACAAAATAATTTCTTGGAAGTTTGACTCTAAATGGGACTATACTATGATTAAGAGAGTATCTGGTATGGTTCAATACTTTCCTATGGTAGAAACCATTCTTACACTACAAAATGCAGATCTAATCACTCTGCAAAGCACTCCCATTACTAACAACCTAATAAGTCTAAGTAAAGAGACTTTTCTGGACTTGTGGCTAAGTTGAGCCACAAGTCAAGGGGGATGTGGTCAAAGAAGCAAGAACAGTTGATGCTAAACACAGAAGAAGGAAGCAGCGAAGATCTCATTCTAATTCTCTTCTTATTGACAATGAATTTATTCATAGAATCGGATATGCTGATCAATTTGAAGCATTAGTGAAAGTAATTGAGGGAAATCAATTCTCCTTCCCTATTACAGAATGGGGTTATGTTAAGGAAACAAAAGAGTTGGTGCTTCAAAGGAATGATGAAAAGAAGAAAGAATCTAGCATTAGACTCTTTGATCATGTAGAAATCAAGTTGTTATATCCAAGCTACACTTCCTATCTGCATGACAAGCACTTTCTAATGCTGCAGGATCAATCATCTCAGAATGGCTTGTGTTTGTATGTCCATTTTATACAAGTCATAGATAAACTACATGCCAAGGCACATAAAAGAAGGAAATTTGAAGCTGGACAGTTGATGGGATCAGAGATCAAACCCATAAGTGAATTGAGAATTTCTGACCAGGATGAATTGGAAGTGAAGTCTAATAATAGTGTTGTTGCAACGCTCATCATTGAAGAGGATTCCTGGGTCTGAAATACAAAACTTTGAAGAGAATGGGTAGAAGGCAAATAAAATAGAAATATGAAGATTAGAAAGCTGCAGTGAGCTATTTCAACACCAAGATTTTGGCAAGAGTGCAAAGCTAAAGGACCTGAACCTATGATTATTAGAGTCTAAACCTAAGGTGGAGGATTGTTAGGTCTAGAACTCATGTATAGGTTTAGATAATGAATCAATCTTGTAATCACTCTTGTAATTATTATTTTGATGATATAATATAGAGTTATTGATTATATTTATGTTTATAGATTGAACAAAATAGTATATTGCATCTTATAATATATGTTATAAATATATGTTATAATGTATTTCATAACCTGTGTGAATGTATGCAGTAAACATCAGGCTTGGTCAATTAAGAAATCCGATAAAGTGTTAGAACAAACTGCTGATGAACAAGTGTTCTTCTGTAGATGTTCTCAGGAGCATAACTGAAGTGTACATCTGTAGATCTTCTACAGAAGAACAACTTCAGCTGAACAAATCAAAAGAACAAGTGAAGCTACTGAAGGAAGGATTGTTGCTGAAGAATAAGAACAAGAACTCCTACGGAAGCACAATAACAGGAACAATCACTAAAGAACAGTTGCTGCGGAAGACTAACTACCTGCGTAAGAGAAAATTCCTACGAAAGGCTACCTTAACAATTGTATGATTTCACATCATCAAATAGTCAACAGAAAGTCAACAAATCAACGTGGCAGAAGAAAAACATTAATGGCGGTAGAAGACATACAATTCAAGCAAAGATTCCACGTCACATTAACATTATTTAGTTTTAATTCATTGTAAATCACGAACTCCTTTACCGATAAATGTGGCAATGATTCAGATAGCTATAGGAAGTTAGCTTAATTATAGCAACAAGATAGCAAAAGATTAGCAATGTTTTAGGAACAGAATAAGATCTCTATATAATACGAGATCAGTAACATGTAATACATGAGAATCAATCAGTATCAGTAATATCAGAAACATACATTCTATAATATTTACAGAAAAACATCAAGAGCAACCGAAGCATTACGATCGATTGATTGTTATCATTGAGCAATCGTGGTTTGATTATTATATTTGTTTGATTGTTCATTATTGTTTGATCGATTTCTAGTCTGTTAATCTATTCAAAACAAGTATTGGAAATTCCGTTATCAATACTTGTTCAAATGAAATTTGATAATTCCTAAATGATCCTTGGATTCACAGGGAGGATAGCATCAGTACAGGACAATTATTGGGTCTCTGATGTATCTCATAGCTAGTATACCTGATATCATTTGCAACTTGCATCTGTGCAAGATATCAGGCTGCTCCCAAGGTGTCTCACTTAATTGTTGTTAAGAGAATTCTTTGATACCTCAAAGGAGCTCCCAAACTGGGTCTCAGGTATCCTAAAAATAAGGACTTCAATCTCTATGGGTACACTGATAGTGATTATGGTGGCTATAAGATCAACAAGAAATCCATATCAGGAGGATGTTAATTTCTTGGTTGAAGGATTATTTCCTGGCAATGCAAGAAGCAATCATGTATCTCTACATCAACTGCTAAAGCTGAATACATTGCTGCTGCGAGCTGCTGTGCTCAACTGCTACATATTCAAAATCAGATGTTGGACTATGGTTTCAACTTCATGACTACTTCTATCCATATAGACAACAAGAGTGCAATTTCCATAACAAAAAATCTGGTCAAGCACTCTAAGACAAAGCACATTGACATTAGGTATCACTTCATTTGAGATATTCATGAGACAAATCTAATCAAACTAGTCAAAGTCAATTCAAATGAACAATATGCTGACTTGTTCACTAAAGCCTTTGATGAACAAAGATTTAAATAGTTAATCACAGCTATTGGGAAGATTAATATTGATTAGTCTATCTCTTTTGAAAACCTTTTTAAAATGTATCTTGTCTATGATGTCTGAATACAATCTAAGCCCTGTTACGAAAAGGTTTTCTTCAAAACATCTAAGTGTAAATTCTTCCAAAGATAAATTTTCCCTCGGAAGAGATCTTTATCTATCTTCCGAAGGTAAATTCCTCTACTCTAATATTCTCTTCCGAAGAGTTTTTAGCCTTGGAAGAAAATTTGATTATAGATCAAATCTACTTCCGAAGCTAACTTCTTTTCTCGGAAGAAGTCTGTACTCTTGGAAGCAAACTTATCTTTGAGAAATGGTTTGCCTTCAAAAGTAAAAATGACTTTAGAAGAAAATATTAAGAAACCTAAGTGTTTTCTCTTGGAAGCAATTTCACCTTTGAAAGAAAACTTTTACAGTGTAGCGAAAATATTGGGGCCTCACTCTGCAAAAAGTTAAGATTTTATCGGAATATTTTAAATGATTCACCTTACCTCCCTCGTCAAATCGACACCCAAACTATATTTTCACCTTATCGGTATGGCCTTTACCCCCCATTTAAAACTTTTGACTCTCTTTCTTTACCTTTTTACCATTGCAAAAGCCCTAAATTTCCACTATCTTCTTCAATCACTCTCAAATTCCTTTGATTCAACAGTACCTCTTAATAATGGCCCTAAATCCCCAACATAACCAAGTCAACATCCTTGATTATTCAAAGGATACTGACTTTGCCCCTATTGTCGAGTTTGTGTTGCAATCCACATACTTCACTGCCCTTACTATTAACCCCATAATCTTTTCAAACCACATGGCTGAGTTCTAGGTAAATGGTCAAAGTGAAATGCTCAATGATGAAAGGGTTATCAGATCAAGGATCTGTGGATAGGAGATCATCATCATTGAATCAACCATCAGGGAGCATCTGGAACTCCATGATGAATGAGCCCCCACTGAATTCTACAAGTGTGATTTGGAGGATACCTATATCCAAATGGGATATGGCGGAGATGTAAGCAAGTCTATAGTTTACAAGTTCAACTTTTCTTACAACTAGAAGTTCTTACTATACATTGTTCTACCTACCTATCCAACAAATCAGGGGGTTGGGATCAAATCCCATACGATTTGGGTTGCCTAGTCCACAGGTTGGTAAAGGGCCTCTGCTTCAACTATTCAAGATTTGTGCTAAACAACTTAAGAGGCAATCTCACCCGGGATCCATTCTACATGTATCCCCGATTCATTCAACATATAATTAACTGTGAGTTTGACCAAGACAAATCACAACGGGCAAATGTTCTACTAGTCCCTCACATGAGTATTGACATCTTCAAAACTCTAAAGGAGGTGTCCACCAACTTCTCTGGACGATTCACTGATCTTCTTCCAGGTATGCTTGAGCCAACGACTCCTAGTGACATCCCTGCAAGCCCAACAGGTGATGAACCCACTCCAGACATCACCACTCATATGCCAATTACTTCTTCCCCCCAATCAAGGTTACCTACAAAAGACATCCCAAACAAACTTTTGATCAATCTACTCTGATTGGTTAAGTCCCCTATGTTCAAACTAAAAAGGCTCAAGTGGAACTCAGGGCTCCCACTCAGCCAGAGGTCCAACCATCCTCTACCATTGACCTGAATATCAGTGTTGAGTCTCCTTAGTCTCAACCAGATGATCCTAAAACTCAAACCTCTAGCCCTCAGGGTGAGTCCCAACACTCCCCTGAGTAGCCAAAAAGGGACAACCACATCATTGGCCCAACTACTACTGGAAAGAAGCCATTAGGTGCTTTCCAAGGTCGGGGGTCATTAGATTTAACCTCCCTATATTTTACTGACCTTCTAAGCTGACCTGATAAGGATATCATTATAGGAACCTTTGAAGATGAAAG
>BJCO01833701.1:0-18141 GCA_018326465.1 Flaveria floridana | reverse complement strand
AGAATCAAAGCTCCAAGAGCTTTCTTGTCCCGATCAAGCAACTTAATGTCAATCTCAGTATAAGTGCTAGAATCATGGTTCGGTGAAGTAGCAGATCTGACAGTTGTTGTTGGTATGAGATGTCCATTTATAATAGATTCCCACTGACCATGATCTGTGTAGAAGAAGAAAGCCTTCAAGCAACGTTTCCAGTCCTCAAAATTCTCACCGTTGACAAGCCTCGGTGGCCTGTTTGGTTGAACACACTCCATATCAGTCACATTCACGATTGAAGTAGACATGATAAAATCAGAAATTGGATTCGCTAAAAATGACGTAGATCGCTGATAGATTCGCTGGGTGAATCTATGGATTCGCTTGACAGACCAGCAGCAGATTCGCTTGGCAGTATGCATGAGAGAACAGGTTCGCTGAGCAAGTTCGCTAGGCAGAACAAGAACTTTCATTCAAAAATAGGTTCAGCAGCTACTTCGCTTGCTTGCCAACCAAGAGCAGTGAACTTTCGTTCAATAAAGGGCTAGATTCGCTGACCAAAAATCAGTAAATACCAAAACTCAAATTTCCTTAGGCTCGCTGGATGAATCAGCTAGGTTCGCTGGATGAATAAGCTAGGTTCGCTGGGTTACGAGAGAAACTTATCCAGCAAGAAATCAACCAAAACTAGCTCAAAATACAACTAATTGATGAACGGTTTGTTTCTACAGCTTCCTAATACCAAAAACTACAAACCCCAAGCAATTTCCATATCAAAAACACGATGAACAAGTACGAAATGAATCAAAAAGAGTTTTGACACAAAAACCCCAAAAACGACCCAAAAATCAAACTATCAAGAGCACTAAGGCTCTGATACCATATTGTTGGTCCATAATGATCAATTCAACAGTGCAAATGATCACAAACACACACAAATCCCACTGATATTCATTGAACCATGAGAGAATCTTGCTTAACAATCAAAGTGAAGATCAAACAAAGATCGATAGAGGATATAAAGCTACAATAATGAACAAATCAGCTCCTAGCACCTCTATCCGTCACACACACACTTAGGGTTTGATCAGTGGCAAAAACTTCACATTAGAATGAGAAAACATTACAATATATAGACAGACTCTAGGTTCGCTGATAGATTCGCTTGACAGTGAATCTATCAGACCAAAATACCTAGCTTCGCCGGGCGCCCAACTAGGTTCGTCCAGCGACAACCTATACAGACTCCGGCAACATTCAGCCACAACACACTATGAGTTCCGGGCGAACCTATATGTTCGCCCGTAGGTTCGCTAGAATAGAAACATAATAAATACATTTTAAAGACAAAAACACCGATAGGCCGGTGAGTCCAACCTACACAAGTCATCAGATAATCTTCATGCTCTAAAGCTTATAGAGTATACGATATTAAGAATCAATAATTTGAGCAATCATCCAATATTGTTGTAAATAAGCACACTCCTTGTGTT
This sequence comes from Flaveria floridana, assembly GCA_018326465.1. Taxonomy (NCBI): domain Eukaryota; kingdom Viridiplantae; phylum Streptophyta; class Magnoliopsida; order Asterales; family Asteraceae; genus Flaveria; species Flaveria floridana. The sequence goes on along the minus strand of BJCO01833701.1, from coordinate 16,675 downwards.
AAAGGGAATGGCCCTGACCATATCTTTGACTTAGTATTGTTTCCCAACTATTCTAAACCATATTATGAGAATGTTTCAACTGGAACAGGAACTCAAAGTGACTTCTCAGATGATCAACTGTTTGAGTTACCCAGACCTATTCTAATTTCTCCAAGAAGACATGAAGAGCAAGCTCCACTACTGCAAGTCCTGAAAGTCTAAATATTACAGGAAATGGTGGAGCTTTAATAAGTTTTCAGTCAGTCGAGCCTTAAAATTTATCAGCTGACAACTTTAACTCTTAATACCAAGCTGATAAAGACGGTAATCTGGAGGAACATGCAACTCTTAGTACTACTTCACAGTAAAACAACATTGATGTTGTCACTATTTCATTCAATTAGTCCTCATTGAATGAGTGTGAGGCATCAGCTGGAATCAGTGTTCATAATCCTGAGCATAACCTTTAAAACTTGGATCCATCTATGCAACTAGGTGTGATTCCAAAACTCAGGATTCACAACACTCATCCAGTTGGGAACATCATTGGGGATGTGTCAGAAGGTGTGAAAACTAGAAGAAAAACTCATGATGGGAATGTCTGCTTGCACTCATGCTTTCTCTCCCCAATGGAACCCAAGGATGTGGAAGAAGCTCTCAAGCACAACAATTAGGTTGAAGCAATGCAAGAGGAGTTGCTTTAATTCAAGAGGCAAAAAGTATGGAACCTATGTCTACTGCTATCTGGTCAAGTCCCTATTGGCACCAAGTGGGTGTTCAGTAATAAAAGAGATGATAGAGGTTTGATCATCAAGAACAAGGCTAGACTTATAGTTCAAGGATACACACAAGAGGAAGGGATAGATTACACTGATGTCTTTGCACCTGTTGTAAGACTTGAGTCCGTGAGAATCTTCCTTGCTTTTACAGCATCCAAGAACTTCATGGTCCATCAACTTGATGTAAAATGCTCATTCCTTATAGGGATATTGATAGAGAAGTCTATGTGTGTCAGCCACCTAGATTTGTAGACTCACAACACCCCAATTATGTGTGCAAATTGGACAAAGCTCTTTATGGGTTACACCAAGCACCTAGGCTGTGGTATGAGACATTGTCTCAGTTTCTTCTGAAGAATGGCTACACCAAAGGCACCATAGACAAGACATTATGCATAAAGAACTATAGGAAGGACATGTTTCTTGTACAATTCTATGTTTATGACATTATATTTGGTTTATCCAACAACCAAATATGCAAAGACATTGAAAGCATCATGAGGTAGAAATTTGAAATGATTTCTATGGGAAAGATGGATTTCTTCCTGGGAATTCAAGTGAAACAGATAACAGAAGGGTTCTTCATCAATCAATCTAAGTATGTCAAGGATATCTTAGAAAGATTTGATATGAAAGATTGTAAGCCAGCCAAGACACCTATACAAAGAAATCACAATCTTTGTCCTGATTCCGAGGGGGAGGACACTGATCAGCATCAGTAAAGGGCAATTATTGGACCTCTAATGTATCTCACTACAAGAAGACCTGATATCATATTTGCAACATGCATCTTTGCAAGATATCAGGCTACTCCCAAGGTGTCTTACCTAATTGCTGTCAAAAGAATTCTTAGATATCTTAAAGGAGCTCGCAAACTAGGCCTTTGGTATCGTAAGAACAAGGATTTCAATCTTTATAATTAGACTGACAGTGATTACGGTGGCTGAAACATTAATAAGAAATCCAAATCAGGAGGATTTCAATTTCTTAGTGGAAGAATCATCTCTTGGCAATGCAAGAAGCAATCATATGTCTCTACATCAACTGCTGAAGCTGAATACATTGCTACTGCAAGGTGTTGTGCTCAACTGCTATGGATTCAGAATCATATGTTAGACTATGGTTTCAAGTTCATCTAGACTCCTATCCACAGACAATAAGAGTGCTATTTCTATCACAGAAAATCCGGCCAAGCACTCCAAGACAAAACATATTGACATTGGGTATCATTTCATTCGAGATATAAATGAGAAAAACTTGATCAAACTAGTCAAAGTTGATTCAAATGAACAATATGCTGATTTGTTTACTAAAGCCTTTGATAAACAAAGATTTAAGTACTTAATTATGCCTATTGGGATGATCAACATAGATTAGTAAATCTTTTTTGAAATTCTTTTGAAAATATGTAATGTCTAAGTTGTCTACTTACAATCTAAGCCCTGTTATAAAAAGTTTTCTCCAAAATTCTCTAAGTATAAATTCTTCCAAAGAGAAATTTACCCTCAGAAGAAATCCTTACTCATATTCCGAAGGCAAATTCCTCTGCACAAGTATCCTCTTCTGAAGAGTTTTTATCCTCGGAAGATCATTTGATCATAGATCAAGTTTTCTTCTGAAGGCTTCTAACTTTTTCTTTCAGAAGAACACTTTACCCTCAGAAGCAAATTTGTCCTTAAGTTATAATTTGCTTCGGAAGATAATGTGGCTTCAAAAGACAATCCAGATAGAGAAAAACAAGAGTTCTCTCAGAAGCAATTTTACTCTCGAAAGAAACCCTTACTGTGTAATGAAAATATTTGGGCCCCACTGTGTAAAAAGTAAGATTTTGTTGATGATTTTCGGAATATTTTAAAAAGATTTTATTGATGATTGTCGGAATATTTTAAAAGGTCTTTCTTACCGCCACTGTCAAATCGAACCCCAAAACGTCATTTCACCTTATCGGTTTATTTTTCACCACCATTTAAATATATCTGACCTTTTTTATTATCTTCTTTACCACTGTAAAAGCCCTTAAAATCTCCATTGTCATCTTCACTCACTCTCAAATTACTCACTCTCAAACTCCTTCTAAACAATGGCCTTCAATCCCCAACACAACCAAATCGCCATCCTTGACTCTTCCACGGATGCTGATTTTGCCCCAATCATCCAATTCCTGACCTAATCAGCATATTTCATTGTTTTAACAGTAAACCCCACCATTTACTCAAACCATATAGCTGAATTCTGGGCCAATGGTCAAAACGACATGCTTAATGGTCAAAGGGTTATCAGGTCAATAGTATGCGGACAAGAGATTACCATCAGTGAAACCACCATCAAGGAACATCTGGAGCTTCATGATGAAGGCGCTCACACGGAGTTACCTAAACAAGACTTGGAAGCCACATATACCCAAATAGGATATGGAGCAGACGTCAGTAAGTCCACAGTCTACAAGTTTAACTTCTGTTACAACTGGAAATTCTTGTTGCATGTCATCCTGCACAGCTTGTCCAACAAGTCAAGGGGATGGGATCAAATCCCTTATGATCTGGGATGCCTAGTCCACGGGTTGGTACAAGGCCTCAAATTCTACTACTCTAGGTTTGTGCTGAATAACTTACGAGGTAATCTCACTAAGAGCACATTTTACTTGTATCCTAGGTATATCCAACACATAATCAACTATGAGTTGGATAAGCACAAGCTACCATATGCGTATATTCTAGTTGTTCCTCAAATGAGGCAGGGTATCTTCAAAATGCTAAAGAAGATATCCTTGAACTTCACTGGAAGGTTCACAAACCTCCTTTCAAGTATGCTTGAGCCAATGGACAAGCTACCATATGCAGATATTCTAGTTGTTCCTCAAATAAGGCAGGGTATCTTCAACATGCTAAAGAAGATACTCTTGAACTTCACTGGAAGGTTCACAAACCTCCTTCCAAGTATGCTTGAGCCAATGGCTCCTGGTGACATCCCAGCTGGCCTAGCAGGTGATGAACCCATACCAGACACCACTACTTCATAGCCAATAACTTCTTCCTACCCTATCAAAATCACCTACCAAAGACAGCCAAACAAACCCTTGTTCAATCTACTCTGATTGAACAAGTCCCCTTAGTTCAAGCCAAAAAGGCTACAGTGGAACACAAGGCTCCCACTCAGCCAGAGGTCCAACCATCATCCACAATTGACCTCAATATCAGTGCTGAGTCTCCTCAGTCTCAACCAGATAAGCATATTACCAAAGCCTTAAGCCCTCAGGGTGAGTCCCAACACTCCTCTAAGAAGCCAAAAAGGGACAACCACATTACTGGCTCAATGCCATTAGATGTTGACCAAGGTCCCGGGTCATTAGGTATAACTGCTATATCCTTCACTGACATATTAACCCAATCTGATGAGGATTTAATGTTTCCTCAAGGCTATGATGTTGATCTACCACACCACTTCCCAGATCAATTGAGCCCTAGGGAACCTTTAATTTCTAGCCCACATCAGTAAAACCAAATAGAGGTGAGTTCCACAGGTATGGAGTGGACTCATGTAGACTTAGCTGCCACTACTGATAGTGTCTCATTGACCTCCAAGGACAGTGGTAACATTGTTGAGATTTAGTCTACGACAGCTTTGCCAATTGATATATCTGAAAGAGACAACAGTTCACAAGGGAAACCAGAGCGCCAAGAAACCATATCTAGTGGGGAGGATGATCCCCTTGATTCTTTTAAAGAAGATGAGGGAAGTCTGCAACTCATAATTCAGTATCTGCTTTCTAAAATCTCAAACCTTGAATTCAAAGTTAGGATTTTGGAAGATAGGTGTACCACTTAGCAACTTGAGATTGAAAATCTCAAGGACAAACTAGCTGAGATATAGATTGAGAAGTCTGTTAGGCATGTACCAGTTCAAGTCTCTTCAAGTTCTTCCTCTAGCTCATTGACTTCCCAAGATGATACTACCAAAAAGGGGGAGAATGTACAGAGATAAACACATGAGAATCTTACCCTAGCCATCTCAACTCCATCCACAACTTGTCCTACACCATAATACTCTATAGCCATCTTCCCATAGCCACATCCCATTTTAATTCAAGTGGATCCCATGATGCTTATTGATCTTCATAGATTCTTAAGCAAGTATCTCATAAGCTCCTCACTTGAACAACCCTCACCCGATGTTGTAGTATCATACTTTGGAGCTAAAGAGATTCAAAGGTTGAGTGCACCACCTACCACTAAGAAAGAAGTTGGTCAACCTAAGGTCCCTATTGAACCTAAGATTGACTTCAAAGGGGAAATAAGGACTCACCGCCCAACAACTGAATCAGTAGGGACATGTAGTGATATTCAAATCTCTTCTGAAGCTAAAGTTCAAGCTGCAAAAGGGATCATTGAATTGTCATCCTTGTCTGATGATCTGCTTATCACAGAGGCTATACTTGATCTAGCCTCTGAGGTAAACAATGAGGACTTTCTTAAAATCCCTCCCTCTTTAACACCATAAGTTCAACCCTACTCTCCCCAACCTGAATCACCCAAGCCAGAATCTTTAAAGGCTGAATCTTCCTCAGATTCCAAAGGAAAAAGGAAGATGACTGCTGAAGAGATTCTTGATGAAGAAAGGTTGGAAAAGCTAAAAAAAGGTAGACTCAACACTGGGAAGCTGTTGGTTCCAAGAAGCAAGGCAGCAGCAGCAGCTCAATAGTGTATCAACAATAAACGAAGAGTGGAGGTGATAGATAGGCTCGTCAATCTAGGAGAGGATAATGAGGAAATGCTCGTACTCCCACTTGATGAGCTTATAAGACTAGAGAAGGCAACCCTGCTGCAAAAGGAGAAGGAGGAAGCAGCAAGGTTGGCCAAAAAGGAAGAGAATAGGAGGAAGAGAGAAGAAGATGAACAAAGGCAAAGGGTGCAGAAGATAGTCTTCTTATGCTCAAAGGGCTATTCTCAAGAAGAGCTATCTCCTCATGAAAATCAGACAATATTGTTCCCTTTTAACAAAGAACAAGATCAAATCAACAAGGAGAGGAAGAAGGCTGCAGGAGAGAAAGTGATAGAGAAGAAGAATGAGGAGGTGGAGTCCAGACTTGTGGTTGCCAAGAAGGTGGGAGAAAACCCTAGATGAAGGGTTATCTCAGGGCCCGCAGCTTCACAGGCAGGCAAGTAGGTCCCATGTCTAAGAAGACCCTATAGCGACATGTCAGTGATATCAAAGCTGACATTTACTTAGTAAGAAGGAAAGAGGTATACTAGACTCAGAGTGTATAGAGGATGGTATCCAAACCAACACCCAAACCATAACCAACAAAACCTGAACCCACACCTCTTCCCTTCCCTATCAAAACCGAACCCACTACTGAACCTTACACCCCTGAAGCTACACCATCAGCCTTAATCCCACCATCATCTTGCCACTCAACAACCACCACCACTACTCATCCTAAAACCCAAAATACAACCCAAAACCCAACCATTACCCAAGCCATCCTCTGAACCATCTACGCCTCTAACCTTGGAAGAGTTCAAGGAGATCAAAGGAAAGCTCATCAACTGCACAACCATGAGCGACATCTCTTGTGAGGAAGAGTCCATAACACTGAGATACATTGATGGCTCTTCCTGTTCCCTTACAAGAGATGCATTTCTTGATCAGCCTAGAGGAACACTTGACCAAGCTCTTCAACTCTTGGCTACAAACTCTGATTCTCTCAAAGAAGTAGAGAAGGAGCTGAGAAGAAGACTAGTGACTCTACTGGACACCAGGAAAGGGGATAAACTGCCAAATAAGCCCCTCACTCCTAGGAAGAAAATTTTCCAGTGGAGGTTCGATGAATCTTCTCATAACTTTATTGTGGTAAGAGAGAATGGTGAAGTCAACAGACTTGACACCATCTCTGTTATACTCAAGCAGATTTGATATTGCTGAGTTAGTAGAGAAGCTATTCTCTAATACCTCAAACTCCCAAGTAGCCACTCATATCAGAAATCATCTAGGTGGTCTTCATCTTGCTGAGTTAACAAAGAAGGCAAGAATTAAAGAGAAGTTGAAGCTGAAAAAAGGATGAAGAAGAAGGCGCCATCATTAAAGGAAGCTCATTCCTTTAAATAATTCAAGGAACTACTTTAGATTCCATAGTTAGATGGGAATATGACTATAATTCCCATCAACTAACTCTCTTCAGTGGACCATAATAAAGGGTACATGTCATTCATAGCAATAAATTATACCACCTCTCTACCAATGACTTGTACAAACTTCTCAGCACCACTTCAGGAAAGAATAAGGAAACTGATAAATATCTCTTTTCCTTGGTGTTAAAAGTTTTAAGAAGAAGAACATACTAAAGTTTTGGTAGCATTGGCCTAGGGGGAGTTTGTTGGATCAGATGATGTTGGTGCAAACAAAACTACACTTAGAAGATTTTGAGTACAACTGAAGAAAGTCTTTCGAAGTAAAAGCAACTCTTCCGAAGTCAAACTGAAGATCTTCCAAAGACTAGAGTATGAAGAGCTTCTAAAGGAAAACTAAGTCTTCCGAGGCTAAGTAGTTGTCCTTTTGAAGTGTTCAACATTAGAAGATCCAAGGCAAAGACTTCCAAAGAATGAAGTCCTGGATACTTGCAGAAGATTCGGAAGAAGTTGATCCTTCCGAAGTATAATTGGCCTTGGAAGAACTTATTCTTTCAAAGTTAGTTTACCTTCAGAAGAATCAATTATGGACCAGCAGACATAGGTATGGTCTAACTGACACATGCTGTTAAGTCTGATATACTGCATGGCATTTTCCCACGCCCATGTAGTTAACCATACTTTATTTCACTGTTCACCTTTTATCAGTTAGTACAGTTACCAATTTTAGTAGGTAACAAAAGGTAAGTCATGTCCATGTCATGACTACCTAATCTAGGATAGTATTTATCTTAGATACCTTACTTCTAGCAATGTAGTATTTGTTTAGATATAAGTTTCAGCTGGTTTTCTAAGTATAACCGGCTGTAGATAATAGTATATACAATGTAGCTCATTATGCATGCTTTGTAAGAATCTTGTAAACACTAAGTTGAAAGTAATATATACAAGTATCTTGAAAAATCATTTCTTGTGTTCATTAACTTCGTATATTATCATCAACTTAGTTTGAGATTCTGTATCATAACACGAGTGAGACTTAGTAAGTTTGTGAGAAAATATTATGTTAAGAGACCAATACCGATCCTACAAAAGCCAAAGATGAAGTCTTCCAAATCTTCAAATACAAAGTCTTCCGAAGCCAAATACTGATTTCTTCCGAATACAGAGAAAACATGCTTTCTCCGAATCACATTTTGAGAAAAACTGAACAACTTTCTGTTGCCACCTCAGAATACTCACCAACTTATATGAGTTGGTGAAAAGTCGATACCTTTGTCAAACTGTAGATTAAGCTATTTTGTCTATAACTTCCTACTTTTGTACTTTTATCCCTTTTGTAATAGATAAGGATGTGAGCTATAGCATGTTATTGTCACTAGTCAAAAGACAATCAGCATTTTGACTCTATATTGATTTTGTTGTTTAGATTAGTGTTTCTAGCTGGCCTTTAAAGTATGGTCGACTGTAAGATGTAGTATAAAGTATCTCATGTATTTGTAGTTTTTATAAGCTTTGTAGCACTTGTAAGAACTTGAGATCAATTTATATCATTCTTGAAAACCATATTTGAGTGTTCTTGTTTATTGTTCTTGTTACTTGTGATAATTGTTTCATCCTAGTCGGTTCCATGTTTTTTCTGTTAAGTGTTTTAAGTCTCTCCTCATTATGAAACTGTTATATGACCCCCTTCAATGGTCCTTTAATTGGTATCAGAGTAGTTCAGGCTCTTGATTGTAAGATCTTACCATCTTAAATCCCTTCAGTTTCATAAAACTTTTAACAACTCAAATGGCAGTTCTTACCAATGTTGATATGAAAATCGGTAGCATGACAAAATCTCCACTGATCACTCCTGATAACTTTGATACTTGGTGCCAAAGAATGGAAGGCTTCATCAAGTCTCAAGACAATAGGATGCAGGGATATGTTGTCTCAAAACCTCATGTTCCAAGCACCACTTCAGCAGCTGTGGTGGTGGTATGATTCCAAAGGAAGTGTCTGGCTTTTCAGAGGAAGATTGGAAGAAAATTTATGTGTTTGAAAATGTCATGACCGCTCTTCAAACTACTCTTCCTAACTCTATCTATAGAGGATTCAAGAAGTGCAAAATTGCAAAGCAGCTTTGTGATGCACTTAAGCTCATGTATGAGGGGTCTGAGGAAGCCAAGGAAAACAAGAAAGATCTTATGAAGCAGCAGTTTGAGAACTTCACATACAAGACAGGTTAAACCATGACTCAACAATAATTTCGATATGTTAAGATTATGGATAGTCTAATGGATGTTAAAGTAAAACTTGAGAATAGGGACGTTGTGAGAAAGTTCATGTTCTCTCTTCTGAGATAATGACCTCACTACTATATGGCCATTAAGAGAACTGAAAACCTCTTAACCCTTACCCTCACAGAGTTGTATGGTATCCTTAGTGGATACCAGGTTAAGATGAACATGCAAAATCCATCTGGCAGCTCTTCTAATAATTAGTAGAGTTCAACCCTTCATGTGGTTGAAAGGGACTATAGAGAACCACACCAAGGTAAAGCTACATCCAAAGAAGCTCATTCCAAGAGACAAGCTCTGTTCAAGCCTTTATGTCCGCTAATGAAAGTTGTGGTAACTTTCTCTTCACTCTTGAATACTTGGATTGTATCCATCCAAATGATCTGGAGTACATGGAGATAGTATAGGAAATGGCTCTTCTCACTCACAAGGCTAAGATGTTCTACAAGAGGACAAATAGAAAGTTTCCCAGCAATGTTTCTAGTGTAAAGTTTGGACTGGATAAAAGAAAAGTGAAGCGTTATAACTGTAACCAAATGGGACACTTTGCTAGAGAATGCAATTCACCAAGGACAAATGGTAGCCAAGCACAAAACAAAGCAACCTACACTGAGGGTGCTCCTAGACCTGAGAAGCCTAGCCAACCAAAACAACATGCTGTTGTTGTTGTTGAATAGTGAGGATTTGACTGGAGCTTCCAGGTAGAAGATGTTTCTCCCAACCAAGCATTGATGGCTGATAATGAAGAAGGCAAGGTATTAGAACATCTCTGTACCCATGAATACATTGCTAAAGTAAATAGATACAATTTCTACAACTTGGAAATGAGATATGATATTGAGTCCAAAGCAGATTTCAAAAGAGCTGAAAATAATTACAAACTTAAAATAAAGGATTTAGAGAAAACAATCTCAACTATTAAGCACGAGCACATAAATTACAGTACTCAAATTGAAGATCTCATTACTAATTTAACTGAATGACAGACTAAGATTGTGATCAGTAAAGCCAGGGCACAAAAATATGTTCTTGAATAACATAGCTTCAAGAACATTATATATGTATGATCTCCAAGGTATGTAACTTGTCAAGATAAGCTGCCTATCATAGATCTTATTCAAGAAGAATATGACAACGAAGAGGAGATAGTGAAGGATAGATCTGAGATGAGTGAAAATGATCATCCTAAACTATTCTCTAGAGGAGAGAAAATAACCAAGGATGACCAAGTTTTCAAGGAAGAACTTCATCAGGACAGCCAAAAGAAAACCAAAGAAAGCCCAACAGATCAAGGTCACCTTCAACTCCAAACAAAAACAAGTATTCATCTCTGTTGGATTTAAAGTGGTGAAGACTGAAGACTCAACAAAGGACTATAGTACTAGGAGTCCTAGCTCATGTCCAAATCATCCTGGTCAAGAGAGGAAGGCTGATCAAATATGTGTCACTGCTACAGATCCTGAACCATCCAGTTTCAAGAGCAAGCCTCGCCCTAAAAAGCCTGTTGCATCATCTTAGAATATGAAGATGGAAGTGAAAAGTGATCAACCTCAGCCTTCTACTCAGAAGAAGACTCTCAGAAGGAAGTCAACTAAATACATCATGTGTGGTAGTACTTCTCATTTTTCTAAGAATTAGATCTACATTCCTAAAAGCACTATCCATATGAATAAGAAGTAAAGCTCTGAGGAGAAGAAGAAGAAGAAGATAGCTTAGGAAGGAAAATATCTTCCTTCCGAAAGCTCCAAAGTGAAAAATAAGATAAGTGAAAACTTGCCTTTGGAAGAAAAATTTGTCTCAGAAGAAAAGAATGCTTTCGAAGTACTGAGCTCGGCTGCAGTGGATGCAAACTCTTTTGAAGGTTCAGTCTTCAAAACTTTCAAAGTTACCAAAACTTCTAAAATAGTGAAGGTCAAAGTCTATTATTCAAAAGATGGTGTGGAAGATAAAGGAAGACCATATGACTGAAAGTTATTCATCAACAACAACAAATGATATTCAGAGCTTGCATATAGGATCAATTACTTTTGAATTGTCATCAGTTCACCTTGACAAGACCAAGACCAACAAGGCTTAGGTTTCCAAATGTAACTAACCATATCTTTTTATGGAGGAATAGCTAAAGACTAAAGGAAATGAATGAATCATTGATAGTGCTTGTTCCAGGGACATGACATGCAATGGCTCTATGATTTAAAAACTTTGAAAAATGTAATGGAGGGCCAGTTGCTTTTGGTGGAGATTCAGGAAGTTACTTCACTGGAATGGGCAGGGTCACAAATGGTATGTGCAAAAGATCCCTATACATGCTCTAGTGCTAGTTAACAGCTTGTCAAAGCTTATGTGGTGGAGTTATGAGAAGGAAACTAGACATGCAATCATACACTGTGTTGTTAAAGAATTTCATATCATCAACCCTATGGATTTACTCAAGTTTGGAAGAGAAGATTGATGAGTATGTTTATCTTTTAGCAGCACAGTTCGGTTGGTTGATTACGAAGGCCCTGGACAACAAGATGTACGCATATGGGGGCAGTTACAAGGTTGCAGATGTGGACTTCTAACAACATTGATTTACCAAGCCTAGGTTCTTGAAGAGAATCGTGCGTAGAATCAAATACAAAACACATCAACATCAAGTATCATTTGATTAGAAATTATTGAAAAAGGATTGATAAAACTAGTTAATGTTAATATAAATGAACAATATGTTGATCTGCTTACAAAATCTTTGATGAGCAAATATAGGGTTGAACCTAGAGGCTCGGGAAATCAAATCAAGATGAAGATCAAAATCAAAGTCACGCGAGAATCTAAAGTTACCGCGCGAAAACTGTTACTCGCGCGACAACTACTAGTTGGGCGAGAACTGATGTTTTCGCGCGAGAACTTATTTTGTCTATATATAGAAGTTTAGTCTTTGTAATTAGGAGCGTTTGTTCATTTCCTGATTTCATATTTTATAATACATTCAAATCAGAGAGCAATACAAACTAATTCTTCTCAATCCATGATTATCCACATTCCGCATTAACAATCAATAGATCAATCTTATATTGTAATCCTTACATTAAAGATTTAAATATCTTGTATTAGCTATAGGGATGATTAACTTTGAGTAGATTTTCTTAAATTAAACTCAACAATATTTTTAAATATGTGTGTCTGAAGTTATCTATATCATCACCTATATAAACCTAGTTTACTTTGTAAGAAAGTTTTCAAAATGATATTCTTTAGAGTTTTGAAAAGTTTAAGATACATTTTCTCTCGTAAGACATTAATTTTTATTCGAAAAAACATTATGTCTTCAAATCTAATATCTACTTCTAAGAAATTTAACTTTGGAAGAAATTCTGATATATCTGCCGAATCTTATATATGCTTCTAAGTACTTATATGTTCTTAAGGATAATTTTCTTCCGAAAACAATTAACCCTCTGAAATTTTATTCACCTATGAATCAAACTTCTGAGATTTAATATCTTTTGAAACCAAATATATCTCTGAAGTAAAAATACTCCAAGTATTTTTCTTCCGAAGCTAGTTTTCATCAAGCTAAGGAATATCTTCGAAGTCAAGTTGGTTTTAAAAGTTTTTCTCAAAACTTACGCTGACAAATTATCTTTTAAAGATTTTCGACTTCCAAGGAAACTACCTTTTGGGCACTTTTTCAGAGGTGGGACCGACATCCGGATTTCAAAATTTATACTTTTGTATTAACTTTGTCTCAAATCCAATTCATATAAATATACCTTTAACGGTTCCCCCTCTTTCACTTTCTTCTTTATCTGCAAAAGTTCATACCCTTAATTCACCCACAAACCGACTTTGTTCTTAACTTTCTTCAATTCTAAGCTACTCTAAAATGACCAACCCTGATCCACGAAACCAACCCGATTATTCCATGCAGTTACACAAGCAACATAATCAAGTTGCTCTATTAAGATCTGAGAAAGATCTAGGTTTCTCAGATATCTGCAGTTTCTTAGCTTTATCCAACTACCCTCACTTCACTCACAATCGACCATCCATTGTATGAAGATCATCTGTTAGAGTTTTGAAAGACCTACTAAGAGGTTATCTTGGACGGTGAAAAGGCATTGTCTTCCACAGTGCATGGGAGGACAATTTTCTTCACTCCAGCCACTATCAACTCTCATCTGAGGCTGGATGATGGAGAAGGAAAATTATGCTTCCCCAAATCTGTTGTAAACAACCTCATTCAGGTAGATAGGCTATAAGGGGGACTACTCGATAAGAACATTCAAGAAAGGAAAAGTTAAGCAAAGCACTGATAAAGAGGTTGTAGCTACTAATAACAACCTTAGGTAGGTAGGGAACATGATCGACTGAACATGATAACCTATCCGAGTGCCACAGGTCTCTATCAGTCAGCAACACTTCTTCCCTTATCCTATAAGTATATTGAATTTAAATACCTCAAACAGCTTGAGCAACAAGTGCTAAAAGAGCAAAAAGCTACTAAGAGGAACATGACGGAAGAGGCTTCAAAGTCAAGAGCCGCCATCAGAGCAAAATTGAAGAAGTCTGCAGATAGGCAAAAGATGGTGAGCTTTTTGAAGCTGTATAGATTCTCTAGAAGGAGACTTGGTCTAGTGTCTCTAACCACCATGGATGAGTACATTAGAGTGATCAAGCAGAAGATCAAAAAGGGTGAGCTTGTTGACTTGCATTCTCCATCAAGTCAGGTTGCATATGAAGTTAAGGTCGAGGTTTAACTAGAAGAGACAACACAACCTGGACCTAGTGATGGACCACAACCAACTTTATCTCCTGATCCACAGCACGGTCCTGATCCTTCTCTATTTGAACCTATAAAGCACAAGGACACAACAGAGGAATACAAACAAGAATAATCTGGTACTGCAGGCCAGTATCCTTAATTAAAGTATAGAAAGAGAAAAAGGATGGCTATAAGAAGGGACAAGAAGAAGAAAAGGAAGTCCAATGCATCCACCTCTGCACCTTAGGATGGCTCAGAACATCCTGAAGGTGCTCAGGAATAGCCTGCTTAACATAGTCCACTTATAGTAGAGCCTCTTACTGCTAAGAGACCCATCTTGTCTTGAATGTTTGCTACTAATCTAGAGAAATGGTATGTCACTAGAGATCAAGGAGGTCAAGACATCTACTTCTGGCAAAACATTCTTGATGTTCCTCGATATGATCTCTATTACGTGAGAGTATACTTTAAGAATCTGAAGGATCCTAACCAACTAATGATGAACGTAATGGTTTTGATCCTGATGAGAACTGTCAACAGATGAAGAAAAGGACTTAAAGGTCTATTCAGTTTTGGTAGCATCAGCCTAGGGGGAGTTTGTAAAGAATACACTTAGAGGCTGATATAACCAAAGAACAACTAGAGCTCCCAGCATGTACATGTGAACGGAAGATTTGATGCAACTAAATGAATTATGCTAAGTATCAAACCTTCTGAAGCCAAAAACCAAATCTTCTAAAGCAAAAGATCAAGTCTTTCGAATCTTCAAAGACAAAGTCTTTCGAAGCCAAATACTGATTTCTTCCGAATACAGAGAATACATGCTTTCTCTGAATCATCTTTTGACAAAAGCTGAACAATGTCCCGCTGCCACCTCTGAATACTCACCATCTTATATGAGTTAGTAAAAATTCCATACTTTTGCAAACTGTAGATTAAGGTCTTTGTGTATAACTTTCTACTTTTGTACTTTTATCCTTTTTGTAATAGATAAGGATGTGAGCTACGACATGTCATGGTCACTAGTCAAAAGTCAATCTACCTTTTGACTCTATATTGATCTTGTGGTCTAGATTAGTTTTTGCAGCTGGCCTTCAAAGTATGACTGGTTATAGGATGTAGTGTAAATTATCTCACTTACTTGTATATTTGATAAGCTTTGTAACACTTGTAAGAACTTGAGAACAATATACATCATTCTTGAAAACCATATTTGAGTGTTCTTGTTTATTGTTCTCGTTACTTGTGTTCATTGTTTCATCCTAACCGGTTTCTTATTTGATCTTTTAAGTGTTTTAGGTTTCTACTCATTGTGAAATTGTTGCATTGACCCTTTTCAACGGTCCTGCACTTACAGATATGTGTTGTAACTACAAACTTCTTGTGTTTGGGATCCAATAACTATTGTAGGGTATATTCTTGGGAGAGACACCATTTCAATGACCAAAACGGTTGTATCTTGAGTACAATTATCTGTTATAAATTTTAAATATTTATTATATTTTTATTTCACCAATGGCTAATAACATATAAAAAATAAAATATTCATAAAACTAACGGTTCAAATATGTTTTATTTTATTCCACCCATCATGGGCTCTAACCTAATTATCAAATATTAACATCAAAATTAGAACAACACACACTTTAATAACAAAACCTACTTACCCAGCAAGATAAAAAATATTATCAAAAGCAATAATAATCTATATAAAAATTTACCGTTCAAAAAAAAATGAAAATTTTCCAATCAAAAAGAAGAAATTAACCATTCAGCATAACAAAACCACGTAATAGAACTCAAGTCCGAGAAGGATATACCTTAAACTTGTTAATTGATTATTTGTCAAACTTAAAACTAATAGAAAATTATTAAAGAAACACATGAATATGATTGATGATGCGTATGCTTAAAGGAAGATCATCTCTTCAAGTTTTCAATGAAATTAGTAACAAAAGCACTTTCATCAGTGAAAAATAATCAAAGGTGTGATTACCTCGTGTACGTTCTTTCACGGTGGTTTGTGAATAATAATAAGAGGTTGAAATTGATCTTTGGTTAGATTGGAATCCCTAAATTGGAGTTGAACTATTAGTTCCTGCAAGGAAACAAAACAGAAGAATTAAACATATTTAAACACGATGAAGTTTGGTGAGAATAAGAAGAACTAAGTTACCTCCGGTCATGCAATCAGCGGATTGCAATGGTTAATCATGAAAGAAATAGAAGAATCAGAGCGATATATGTTTGCAGCCGGTGGATGTGATCATCGTTGATGGAGAGCATGGTTAGCAGTGGCGGAGCTTAACCAACTTCGTAGGGGGGGCGGGGGCGAAATGATTTTTTTCCAGGGGGGGCGAACTCGATATTTATATAAAAATTTACACTACCGGGCCAAAAATTTACACTATCGGGCTAAAATTTAACACTACGGACGAAAAAATTTAACACATGGTCGCACAGGTGAGCTGGTTCGACCCGTAGAAGGATCCGCGTGTATTGATAATGGGTTGTCTAGTTTGGGCGGGAATACTAAAAATTGAGGCCTCAGAATCATGTAAAGTGATAATCAAGGTCTTAGAAAAATGTCAAGTGACAATCACAATTACCTTTTATTACAATAGGGGGATATCTTTAAAATTCTTGATCTATTAACTAAATATTTGTACTTCAAATACTGAAATACCTTCAAACTTCTCTTTTGATTTTTTTTCATGAATTATTTTCATTAATTGAAGTTTCAGTTCGTCCTGAACTTGAAAT
>BJCO01833700.1:0-12761 GCA_018326465.1 Flaveria floridana | reverse complement strand
GCATTTTCATACGATTTGTTTTAGAACAAAATGTTTATTTTTTAAAGAAAGTTTATAAACAAAATTTTAAAACGTTGATATACTGTTTTATTATTAGAATATCATTTTATAATTATTATATTTTATTATATTAATATTTTATTTATTCAAACCGTAATACATGGATTTACTAAAATTAGTTACTAAATAAATGAGTATTATCAATGAACATATGTGTTAGTAATCTGTTAGTCAAAACCATTACCGACAAAAAATTGTCGAAGCACTAACAGAATTATAGACAGACAACCGTCAAAGGTAACCAAAATAAAAAATCAATAAATTAGAAAATAAAATTATGGTGGTGAATGACAATCCGTCTACTCGTTTGTTTAGTGATGTGAAGGATATTACATTTCTCACTGAAAATACACATGGTCATTCATATGGTTTGATAGGAGCATGTGAACGACGAAAATGCACAGCTTGTAGCATCGATGATCGATCAACCTTATAATTTAGGTGAAGAATGTATGAAGACGAACTATTATGGAACTAAAGCAGTAACAGAAGCATTTCTCCCCCTTCTCCAACTCTCAAATTCACCAAGAATCGTTAACGTTTCTTCGAATTATGGAGAGCTATACGTAAGTAATTCGCGCGTGCACTAGCAGAAATATAAAAAAAAAAATTATACGCCATTGTAACTATCTTTCATCATATCTTGTTGTTTGTATAGTGGATCCACAATGAGACAGTGAAAGCTGAGTTTCTAGATATCAATAATCTTACTGAAGAAAAGATTGATGGGATCATTCAAAGGTTTTTTAAGGACTTTAAAGACAACAAGCTGTTAGAAAACGGTTGGCCTCTAACGTGCTCCGCGTATAAGATTTCAAAAGCTGCAATTAACGCTTACACAAGGCTTTTGGCGGGAAAGCACCCTAATATTCTTGTGAATTGTGTTCATCCAGGTTATGTGATAACCGATATCACGTCTCACACTGGGCGCATGACCCCAGAAGAAGGTGCCAAAGCTCCTGTAATGGTTGCATTGTTACCTGATGGTGGTCCGTCAGGGGTCTACTTTTGTCAAATGCAAATATCCTCGTTTTGATCAAGAATACTAGCTATGACACTATGTTATTTGTGTCTTGACTGTTGGAAGCTTCATCTACTTATGTTTTGTAAAATAAATAAAGATGATCTTTTTATTTTGTGTGAAACAGTTATGTTTATACGAAACAAGTTACAATAATATGTACAATACATATAACAAAAAGTAATAGGATTCTTGAAGCTAATGATTGATACTATGTCTAATGTGTTGTTTCTTTAATTTCGAGCTCCAACTAAGAAAGTTGGGCCTAAAAATAATACAAAAACCAATAGTAGAACGTCTATTAACTGGACAGCGTGTCCAGTCAGCATTGACATATGCATATGAAGAAAGCAAGAACCTTTAATCCAATGCTAAAGAGGTTGTATATAATGATCAGTAGAATTTACAGTGTGTGGAGGTTAGATTTTGCGACTCGTGTCATGATGAAAGCTCTAGCTCAGCCCATGCTAACGAAGAGGCTGTAAACTCTGATGAGCCTGTGGTCTGCAGTTTGCTTTCCAACATTGCACACAGTTCTTGCATTGTTACTTTATCTGTACTCCCTACATAAATGCAACTTCTTACAACCTCGCGTATCACTTCAAGATCTTCATCTCTAAACTGTTTCAGTGCAGAATCTACAACTGATGCCATCTTCCCCGGTTCATCAAGATACTCTTGTGCCTGTTTGAAATTTCAAAAAGACATCAATCTTTTTGATACCTCTGCCTCTACTCACTAACATGATTATTATTTCTTACCCAATCTATCAGGAATCCTTTGTCTTTGCAGATTGGAGGCCGTCCACTAACAATTTCCAACAGAAGAGCACCAAACGCGCAGATGTTACCTTGAATATCCAAGTGGCGCACTGCTAACGAATCAGGTGGAACACACGTGGCACCTTCATTGCTCATCGAGCTAGAGTTGTTCTCTGATCTTGTAAGAATACTTTTCCAACTTTCAAAATCAACTAGCTACAAAAATCAAGAAAACAAAAATGTAAAACACAGTTTAATTGTCTACATACAAATTCTATTTTCAAAAGGTGTAAAGGTGGTACCTTTGGTGAGAAATCTTCTGTGAGATATACTGCACTAGAGTTTAACTCGGATATGGTAAAAGGAGGTTCAATTTCTGTGTGAAGATACTTTAGACCTTTAGCGATTCCTAAGATAATCATCATTCTTCGTGTCCAATTTAGTTGACACCCTTCTTCGTCTACATTAAAGCAAAAACATTTGACCATATTTCTCTACAACAAACAATAAGTCCTGAATCTTAAACCTAGGCTGTTCGGTCGATTCAAGTTATGTATTCTCCTTAACGGGTCGAATGCATAATATGAGGGAAAAACAAAAGCTAAAAGGTCAAACAGGACCAATTCAAAGTGTATTTTCAATACATAGACCTTATAATCACCTTACTTAGAAGCTAGATTGTTTTTGAAAACTCTATTTGAGTCACTGTTTGTCTGATTAAGTCATTAAGATTTTGGACATAAAAGATTTCAAGTCGATGAACCATATGTGCTTCGGCCCACACAAATAACAACCCGTTACCCAACAACTTTGCCACATGTAATAGGGAGAGGGACTTACAATGGAGGTGTTCAGATAATGTCCCATTAGATGCATATTCAAAGACTAACATCCTTGTAAATGGGACACCTTCAATACAATATCCCAGTAATTTCCCTACATTTTCGTGATTTAGCCTAGCCAAATCAGCCACCTGATCAGTGCAATACAACACTTGATCAACAAAGATCAAATCTTGAAAACACCTATAAAATTCAAGATTTTTGGCATCACCTCTTTTTGAAAATAGGGCTCAAGATAGCTTGCCCAGTTTTCTTTCCGGTTGCAAAGAGATATAACCGCGATTTCAGGTCCACCTTTCATGTTCCCTTTGTAAACTACAATGTTTGATGATGACCCAATAATGTTGCTAAAATCTTCACATGCAACTTCAAGTTCTTGTCGACTGTATCTCATCACGTCCTTTAGCATATCAGCATCTGCATACCCGAAAAAGAAATTTAATGTAACATTCAATTAATATAAATGATGTTTATATAAACAACCAACTTCCTCACCAATAAAGATTTCCATATGTTCTTTTTCAGGTTTGGATTTCTTCCATGTAACAATAGTCGGTGATTTAAATTTTAACCTGTGTGCAGCCATGAGAAGGCCTACAAGGAATATGGACCCTGCCATCACTCCAGTCACCACTTCAAGAGCTAAAACCCATGTGGGCTTTGATGCACGCGTGCCGAGCTTTTGTTTATCTTCAGCAGGATGGTGTTTCCTGTCTTCTGACTTTAAAGGTTTAGCTGATGAAGGGACGCCTACATTCAGGAAACTCCATCTCTGTTAGTTTAGTGTGAGTTGACACTGCATTATATTATATAATAAAACGATTTATCTGTGTGTTACTAAAACATACCGCATTGTTCAGGAGCCCGAGGTGTGATATCTTCGTACATTATGCAGTTCCCCTGAAAGCTGGTCCTGCAAGGAAAGAACAAAAGGAAATGAGCATAAACAATTAAACACTATCAAAGATGGCAAAATGGGCTGTTTGAACGAGCCGAGTAACGGGTCAAAATGGGCTTGGGTTAAAATGGTTTGATTTTAGTCCTGTTGAAGCAGGTCAGATTGTGTTATGAAGCATAAACAAAGGTACGAGTAACGGGTCAAAATGGGTTTGGGTTAAAATGGTTTGATTTTAGTCCTGTTGAAGCAGGTCAGATTGTGTTATGAAGCATAAACAAAGGTACGAGTAACGGGTCAAAATGGGTTTGGGTTAAAATGGTTTGATTTTAGTCCTGTTGAAGCAGGTCAGATTGTGTTATGAAGCATAAACAAAGGTACGAGTAACGGGTCAAAATGGGTTTGGGTTAAAATGGTTTGATTTTAGTCCTGTTGAAGCAGGTCAGATTGTGTTATGAAGCATAAACAAAGGTACGAGTAACGGGTCAAAATGGGTTTGGGTTAAAATGGTTTGATTTTAGTCCTGTTGAAGCAGGTCAGATTGTGTTATGAAGCATAAACAAAGGTACCGTGGTAGATATTCCAAGCATTTAGGTATACTCCCAACTAGGTAGTTGAATGAAAAATCAGCAACTTTTAAAGGAGATGCATGACAAAAACCTAAAACATTCGTATTCGAGGCATACCTGTACAAAAACAATCAAAACATTTAAGACAACTGAAATATTATTTACTTACATAAATGTAATAAAATTAGTTGAATTATTTCTAACTTACATTCCTGTCATGGCAGAAGCATAATCTGTAACATTAGCACCCGGAACAACTCCTTGCAGTTTATTTCTGTCCAACCGAAGCTCTTGAAGGTTCTTAAGATTGCCAAGCTCCGCAGGCAAACTTCCCGTCAATGCATTAGATTGCAAGTTTCTATCGAAATAAAACCAGATTAAGAACTATGAAAACCTCTTATTTAAATCTTGATATGATGCACTTTAAATGTGAAAATAGACTTACATTTTAACAATGCTAACAAGATTGCCAATTTCACTTGGAATAGGTCCAGATAACTGGTTTCCTCCTAAATCCAACACTTTTAAACCCTTTAGCAATCCAATTTCTTTAGGTATTGGACCAAGGAGACGGTTCCCATGCAGAATCCTACAAGTATGATCATTTCTTGATTAAATTCTTTAAAAACTTTTTATTGTGTTATTGTAAGTAAGGTAAGATGTCAACAGAAAACATACAGTTCGCGTAAGAAGGAGAGTAGAGACAGTTCTTCAGCAATGAACCCCTTTATCAAACAGCTAGAAATGTTACTGCAAAAACAAGATTAAAAACCCAAATTACTTTCAATAAAGACAAATGATTTATGGGGAAAAGAAACTCCTTACATTTTTATAACATGACCATCGAAACAAGAAACACCAACCCAATGACAAGGGTCTGAATCTAGGGCATTCCAGTTTGATAGCACCAGTAATGGGTCATCAAATATACCTTCTTTGAACACTGTAAGAGCATGAACTGCAGTAAAAGACATCAAGAAATTGTATAATTTGACTAAGTTATAGTATAACATTTAATATTTCTTCAATCAACATTACAGAACTCTTCAAATACCATTCAAGATCTTTGAGAAACAATAAATTAACCGAAAATTGCATACCTTCTGTTGGTGGGACAGCAACACTAGTTGCAAGAATCAATCCCAAAGTAACACAGATAACTTGAAATTGAACCAATCGTTTCATTTTCTTGAAATCACTCAAAGAATTCAAGAAAAAAAAACAGAGATGATGCGTGAAAGAGATAATCTTTCATACAACAAGAACACTGTAAATACTTCAAGATACAAGCCGATGAATCTTTTAACAGCGACCCACTGAATCAAATGGGTATAAAAATGTGAAAAGATGGTTGAAAGGTGAGATTAAGAGGATTAAAGAAACACCCGATTAACGAAAATTGAAGTCGACGAGAGATTTAATGACAATTGGATTTCAAGAAGATCACAGAGAATGAGAGAAATATAAAAGGAAAAGATTGTGTAGATACAGGAGGGATTTTGTTATGTAAGAATGTTTTGATTTCTGTTTTCTAATTGATGTGATAATGTGATATTAATAAATTGGCGGTGTTTTAGATATTTTGAATTTTTTTTTGAGAAATACACCTAAATTTATTATTCTTTTTTACCTAAATATAATTTTTTTCAAAACAGTTATTTAAGGATATAACTAAAAGAAATGAATAATTTTATAAAATATTAATCTAGTTATAAAATTATTCTAATTAGGTTACTCATAAATTTTTTTCTCTAAGTCAAGTCACTCGTAGTTTTTTTTTCTCCATCTACGGTCACTAAAGTTTTAGCCTTGTTCTAACTAAATCATTCATTAATTGAAAAAAAAAATTGAAAAATTAAATTATTTAAAAAATTAACAATATAAATAAAAAACGAATTATTTAAAAAATTTTGCGAACTATTTATAAAAAACTGAAGAAATATGGGTGACATAATTGGAACACTACTTAAAACTTTAGTGACCTTATTGGAACAAATAAAAATATTATTGACCTAATTGTGATAAATAAAAATATTATTCTGATTAAAACAAATAAAAATATAATAATTTTATTGAAATACTTGCTTATCTGTAAAGTTTTTCCAAACAAAAGAAATTTATTGACTATAACACAACCCATCATATTATTGCTTGAAATATTATATTATAGAAAGAAAGTTTGATGAAAATGTGTGTATTATTTTATTTTATTTTATTTTATAACATTTTTCAATTTTCAATTGAAGAGAAACCGGGAGAGAATCAGATTTTGTGATAGGCCATCATAGAAAGATACAATTACTAGTGGAGTGGTTAGAAATTTAGATCTCTAATCCTTATAATAATAGGTTGACTCTAATAACATTTATATAATTACCACGATACCTAAACTATGAATATTAGATCACAATAATACACTCTTGAAAAACCTTGTGTTAAGTGTTTATAAATAAATGTATAATCTTTGACATCAATTTTAAATTTTAAATGCGACTTGATATAATGACATTTCCATATCAGTGTCGATTAAAGCTTTCTTTATAAGACAAGTGGTACACCTGATGTATATCACTTCAACCGGTTTAACTAGTTTATCCGTTTAAAAATTTATTTAAAATCAAGACAAGTCGAATTTAATACATTTATAATTTTTTGCATAACAATGTGATTTTTTCTCAAGTTCTGAATATACCATCGCAAAGTATGATATTCATTTCTACTGTGTTTTGATATAGATTTTATAATGACGAGTTGCGAGCCGTCACAACACGCGACAAAATCCCATTAGTTTAGAAAAGAACATATGATATTGTTCACAAACATAAAATTCATTGCTTTTCGTTCACCTCTCTCTGTATATATATATCTATAGTTTTCTGCTATTTAATTGTCTAGTAAACTCATAATTTTTTTTATTCTTCTTTTTCACTTGTTTTCTTTTTCTACAAAATCATGCTCCAAATACGTATGATATGCTATATGCTTCTCTTTTATTTATAAACGTGCTAAATCTTATAATATACTGCTAATAACGACGTGTTAGACAAACCTATCATGCAATACTGTTGGGTCGATTGTTAGAAATCTTAACATGTGAAAATGTAAAATATTCCACAAATTTGTTTGCTGGCATCTCTACATACAACTTCTCAAGCATAAGCAACACATATCACCACTCATTAAAAGATCTAATGGAAGTAACAAACCATGGATTAATTATTGGGGGTTAGCATGCTAATCTACATGGTACTGGTACATGTAATATCCTCAAGAAACACGAAAAAATAAAATAAAATAAAATAACACAAGAAAAAAGAAATAAAGAAAACCATTTATACCAATTTACATACTTCACAACATGATTGCAGATTATCTTTGGACCATCAACTTTGCGTTCTTGAGGTTTCTAAGGGTCATTACAAGTTGTTGCCTTTCACCCTCTACCTCTGCAAACTTTAGGCTTATTTCTGAATATCTTTCTTGCAGTTCCTTCAATTCTACTTCCATACACTTGTTTTTATTTAATAATTCAAAGATTTCTTCATCTCCGGTCTTCTTAATCGCGGGTTCAATGACGTCATCACTACAACAATGGTATAAGATATCAGTTTCTACTTTCTAGAGTCAAATTTGTCTTCACAATTTAAGATCAAAATGAAGACTGTTAAAAAGGGTCTCATTTACAAAAAAATGAAAATGGTCAAAACAAGTAAAAAAAAAAGAAGGAAATTTGAAAAAACAATCAAGTTTTTAGTCAATTTGTACCTTTTGGTTGCAGGGTTTGGATTTTGAGCTGTACATACCTGTGATTGAAGAAGATTTAATCACTCATGTCATATAAAGATAGTTGCAGAACATTTGAAATATAAACAAATTTACTATCCTGAACTTTTTCACCATAAACTGTGTTGTGAAGTTACCTGAGGATTCTCAATGTTTTGATCAAGAACCTCCAATCGTCTTTCCAAGTCTTCGATCTTATGTTTAAGATCTTTTTCTTTCTCCAGAAATAAAGCTTCAGAGCGTTCTAGAGCTATTTCCTTTAGATTTATTTGACTCTGATTATAAATAGAATTCCAAATTTAGCACAGGCATATGCAATACCATCAAAAGCCAAAATAAAAAGGAGGGATAATTAAACCCTTTAGTCCTTGAAAATTGAAATTGTTGACTGTTCTAACAAACGTCATATCGCCCTATCAGGCGCCATTAGAGGTGACCATTTCCACACATTTACGTACTTATGAATGAGTTGATTTGTAGTAAACTTTATCTTAAAAGGATAAATTATAAAATTATAAAAGCTAGAATGGGACGGTCAAATTAGTCAAACAGGGTTGAAAGGCATCTAAAGTTTACTCTTTTATACATAAATCAATTTATTCAAAGATCTAGACTACTGCGGTATGATAATCTTTATAATTATAACCAACATAGGGTAATTATATAACAATTATGAAAACGAACAAAAGATTGTTGGACTAGAGTAAGAAAATGCACCTCAAGTAGTTTGATTTTGTCTTTCATATTGGTGACCTCTTTCAGGCTGCGAGAAACAGGTACAGATTTATTGTTTCTTGGAATTGGTTTGTTTCCCTCTTTGAGCCTTTTCTCAAAGCTACTAATAGCTTCATCTTTCTTCTTGAGATCACCTTTTAAATGAGATACCTGTTTTTTCAAATTTTCTTTCTCCGATTCATTCTCCTTTAAGAACTGTTTCATCTCATTACATCTGGATTTTAGTCGTTCTATATCTGCTTGCAGCCTTTCAACTTCACTATCCTTATCATTTTTAACATGTTTCAAATCCCTAAACTCCTTTTCTAAGCTCTCCAGTTCCAACTTTACCAAACGAATCTCAGTTTCACGATCATTTATTTCACCATCAAGAATCTCAATCTTGGTATTATAACTAGTTTCTTGATGAGTAAGCTCATGAGATAAGTTTTCAATGTGTTTCTCCATCTCCTCTAATTGTTTCGACTTTAGAGTTATTTGGTTTGTAAGATCAACCAATTTCTCTTCGTATTGGTTCCCGAGAAAGTCAAACTCGTTTTTTACTTTCTTGAGCATCTCTTCAAGATGTTTTTTCTCTACCCTGTGTTGATTGGCTTCATCCATGGCTTTCATAGCTGCATTTTCATTTTGTCGAAAAGCCGATGCCATTTCTATTGATAATTTTCTAAATTCCTCTTGAAGTTTGCCAGCTGTATTAGCATTTTGAATTTTGACTTTTCTTAAATTCTCCTCTGCATGAATGGCTTTTTGTTCCTGCTCGACTTTTGCATGAATTAATTCTTGCATGTCCACCTCAAACCCATCAGCTTGATTAACCAAATCTTCTTGCAAATTCTTGATTTGGGTTTCCAGTTCTTTAATTGCAAGAATCGAGTCCGACAATTCTTTGGATTTCAATTTGAGCTCATTGTGTAAGTTTTCAATCTGGGATTCGAGTTCGTTTACAGTGGCATAAGATGTTGAACACTCATATTGCATCTGTAATTGTTCCTGAATTTGACTCTGCTCCAGTTTGTAGGACAAATCATGGTTTTCCTGCTTTAAAATCTCATAATCAAGAGCAATCTGCTCCATTTGCATTTCTAGCTCATCTTTATCTCGTTTGTATAGTTCTAATTCATTATAAAGATCAATTATCTTTTGCTCTTGTGGGTATGCATCTTTCATGCCACTATGTTCTCTAACGATATCATCTAATGCCTTTTGATCTTCATCATCAGACTCGGATTTAGAGTTAACTTCTTGCAACTTTGGAGCATTAGAGCTTTTTGACTTTGACTCGAGCATCTCCTCTAAGTCACGAACAGCAAGAATCAATTCTGCATTTGATTCTTGTGTTTTCTGAAGTTGTAACCGGAGATTGGAATTCAAATCCTTTTCATAACTCAGTTCTTGTCTCAGCTCATCCACAAGAGCCCATTGATCCCCTCCCTCCGTCAACAACTTATTCTTGACTTTGACTTTCATCTTTTCGCACTCTTCTTTCAATTCATTTCTCTCTTCCTTTAATGCAGCTATTTCTTTTGAAAGATCCTGACTCCTTTTGCTTTCTTTCACGATTTGTTTACGAAGGGTTTGTATTTCCACGTCAGAGACCTCAGCTTGCCGAGCTAAAATTACAAGTTCTCCCTTGAGCTTCTTGATGACATCATCTGGAGAACCCTCTTCAGAAATTTCTCTAGAAAGGGTCTCCCTTGGACTTAACGTAGACGAATCATCTGTACTTAACTCATGAACTGAACCATCTAACCAATCCCACTGCGATGATCTTTTATGTTCCTCATAGGTTGTTGATTTAGAGGTTTCATGAGCCAGTTTAGTGTTCATAGGTTCGGGTTGCCATGGAGTATCAAGTCCAGAGCTGCTATCAGAACCTGAAAGAGTGATATCAGATCCGCTGGATGCCCCATGATCTCTGCTAATGTTATCAGTCAAGACCGTGTGATCCTGATGAAACATGAATCATATATAAGAGCAGTTTTCTAAATCTCATTATTGTGACTCGATATGATCAGAAAATATGATACTGAATCTGAATAAGTTTTTTTGCAAAATCTAAAAACTGTATTGCAATTTATGTAATTATGTTACCATCATCAGTTTAGAGACATCCAAAAAACCCTATAATATTGGACTCTGGATAATTATCATGGGATGAATTTTCTTTGTTTACCATTTTAAGTCTAGTTTTCTTTTTGTACACTTTAATCTTTCATATATGAATGTATTACTAGATTCAAGAACTTCATAACAAGTATATGAACGACTGTGGATTTAAGTAAATTGCAGAACTATATATATTGTTTTAATGGCAAATGTACGACCCTGCATCGGAGGATATGTGTTATCTTAATCGGGCCCACCTATTCATTACCCATCCGAGACATCACCCCCAACCCCCTCAGAAGGAAACCGCAACTGGGGAAACCCCGTGGCTAAACCCTGAGCATTTTTGCTCAGCGTGAGACTTAAACCCAAGACCTCATATTTACATGTCTTGGGTACCTCACTTTGTTAATTGGGCTTTTTAGTCTGTTAGTGTAAATTTTTGGCCCGGTGTAAATTTTTATATAAATATCGAGTTCGTCCCAATAAAAAAGTTAATTTCGCCCCGCCCCCCCTATGGGGATGTTCAAGCTCCGCCACTAATTTTACTTCAGAAGGTTGAAAAAAAGAGCTTACTTCAATAGTGTCACTTTGAAGGCTTTCTTCTGTATCATTATTACTGAAATGTGCCTTGGAGCCCTTATTGTCTTCATTCACATTTTCACTTTCAGCAATCTCTCTGTAAAAGCATCAAAGCTAAATGCTCAACACCTCAAAAAAGTGAAAAAAGTTAACTTATAAAACATCACGAAATCCATGTTTACCTTTGATCTTGCACTCTTTGAATTGACACCTAGTTTAAACAACACATACAACCATTAAACAAGCATGAAAATATAAACTCATAAATTAAAAAATAGAGACGGAGAAGGGACTAGGACTAACATGCAATGCAGTTGTGGATCTTGCATATTTGAGAGGCAGAGAAAGAGAAGAAGGCTTCGTAGCATCGATATACTTCGAAAAATCAAGTGAAGCTTCTCCAACAACTCCAAAAACTGAAGAACCCTGAAAATGTAAGAAAAAACTCATGATAGTAAAACTATTTTCGAACCAAGAGCATTGATTTGGAAGTATAGAGAGAATCTAAAATGAATATGCAAACAATATGTACCGTTGCCACAACAAAGCGATAGATTTTCTCATTGATCTTTCCAGTCTTTTGATCCTGAGTCAACTTTACAGTTTCAAAATGTGGTTTTTCCCAGTAGCAACTTCCATCTCTAACTTTTGTTTTCTCTAATCTTGCTGTTAGCTTTCCAACATCACTAGGAATCACAGCTATTGTTAAAGCATCTCCTCCGATTGTTGTTAGCTACATATACAGAAACAATAATACTAGCATTAGAATCTTGCAGCCAATAGAAAATATAGAAGTAATAAATAATCATAGTGAATTATGGGTAGACAATCATAAATCAATTTTGACCCTTATTTGGAAAAATATTTGAGGCAAGTTTTAGTTTCATCAGATTGCAGAAAGCCAGAAACTGGATCATGATCTTAGTTTAATATTTTTCATTGGTTATGAACCAGATCTCCTAATTGTCAGAATATAGTTGAAAAGAGAACAGTAGAACACTACCAACCCAATTCACTCGCACTTAACTAACCCTAAGAGATTCAAGAAATGGGGACCTATTGAATTCCATTTTAGTTTGCATTCTTCATAAATAACATGAAAAAGATGATGAAATATTCCATAATTATTAACATCTTAATAAAAATAAACTACTTATTTATTAGAAAGAGAATGCCTACTAAAACATAACCTCAAAGTTCATCTCTGAGGCATTTCATCAAACACATTATATGCAGTTATGGACCAATGCTTTCAATATGCATTTACACACAAATTTTACTCTTGTGGGGATCAAACCATTAATCACCTGAGTTGCATGAAACTGCAATTTGAATACAGCTTTGATCTTGCTCTTGTCGCTCCTCCATCTAGCAGACTTAAACATTTTCACACTCTAATTATACAAA